>CM026203.1:30230567-30315567 GCA_014839995.1 Xenentodon cancila | reverse complement strand
GTTTGTTATAGAAACCACATATATGGGGGCAGCACATCATGAGTTTCAAGTGGTTTATGTGTCAGGTCCTGGCACAAGAGCAAAAAGCGTCATCAGAATAAATTATTTTAAGCCTCTGACAAGACTCAAAAATGCCTCTTAAGTGATTAGTGTGAATAGGATGCCTACACTACAGAAAAACAAGGCCATTTTGACTTTTGGAGTGTAGAAAAAGTGTCTAAAGAAGGAATATGTTGGGTCTCTTTCCCTGTCTGAATTAAAGTATTTCTGAATTTGAAATTACTTTAACAATCATATATCTGACATTTGGTGACCATTGGAACAGAAATAAAATTGCTGGGAAGCAAATGTAGGAACATACTTTTTTATTTGTACATTCTTAAAGTTAAAACTTCCTTTGGCTTAGACTTAGACCCAACTTTATTGATCCCTTTGGGATGACTTCTTCTGGGAAATCTCGTCTCCAGCAGCTTATACAGCAAGAGTCAGCACACAGAGGGTAAAAAGAAAGAAAAAACAAGATTGGATAACAAAATAAACACTCTTGAAGAATATAGCAGTGACCAGTGGATAATTGACCAAGTTATTTAGTAATATTAAATTAATTGAAGTTATTGCACTGTGGTTGATAGATTATTGCACATATGATGACTATTTTGATAGATAAATAACTATTGCTTTTGAATAAAATGAAAAACAACAACTATGATGAGGTGGATAGTGACCGCGTGCCACCTCCTCCCCCAAAGTGAGGTGTTGTACAGCTTGATGGCCTGAAGGACAAAGGAGTTATTTAGTCTGTTAGTCCTGCACTTGGGAAGGAGCAGTGTCTCATTGAACAGGCTCCTCTGGTTGCTGATGACGGTGTACAGAGTGTGATTGGCATTGTCAATAATAACCAACAGGTTGTTCAGTGTCCTTGTCTCTGCCACCGTCACCAGAGGGTCCAACATCATGTCGATCACAGAGCAATCTCCTGATCAGTTTATCCAGTCCATAGCTCTCTCTAGTAGGACTGGTCTTAGCTTCAGTCTGGTTCTCCTAGGAGGGCGCTCTAGGCTGGGTGGGTAACGCATTGCGTCACTTCCTGTTTGTTGTTCGCTGTCTGTGTCTGTCTGCACGGCGTTACGGGCTCTGATTCTTCGAATCCTTATACTCTGATTTTAGTTTGTTTTGATAATAAAACACTACATCTTGTAAACTTCTCTTTGAATCGAGCAGTTGTACCTTTTCTCTTATTTAACTTTCATTTCCACCAGTCACCGGTACAGGTACCGTCTCCTGTCCTCTCAGCATGGCCTCCTCTCCCACCGTTTCTCCTTCTTACTGCTCAGTGTGTGAAATGTTTAGTTATTCCTCTGCCTCCTTTAGTGAAGACGGTAAGTGTATAAAATGTAGTTTGTTTGTAGCCTTGGAGGCGAGGCTCAGTGAGTTAGAGGTCCGGTTCCGCCAAATAGACCATAGTCCGGTTGACTTGGTAGCTCGTCAGGCTGAAGTAGCGGCGGACCGGCCAGGTGTAGCTGCTGGTAGCCGCCCCCCTGCAGCACCCGAGCAGCCGGGCAGTCAGGGCGGCTGGGTGACGGTTCGGAGGAAGCGTAGTCCCAAAAGGCGCACGGAACACCACCACTCGCTTCACGTGTCTAACCGTTTTTCCCCACTCAGCGACACACCCGCTGAGAAACCGACCTTGGTGATTGGCGACTCTATTTTGAGGCATGTGAGGCCGACTCCAGCGACCATAGTTAGGTGCATCCCGGGGGCCAGAGCGGGCGACGTCGAAGCAAACTTGAAGCTGCTGGCAAAGGGTAATCGTAAATACAGTAAAGTTATCATCCATGTCGGCGCTAATGACACCCGGCTACGCCAGTCGGAGGTCACTAAAATCAATATTGTCTCGGTGTGTAACTACGCCAAAACCATGTCGGACTCCGTAGTTTTCTCTGGTCCCCTCCCCAATCTGACCGGTGATGACATGTTTAGCCGCATGTTGTCGCTCCGTCGCTGGTTGTCTCGGTGGTGTTCAGAAAACGACGTGGCCTTTATTGACAATTGGAAGACGTTTTGGGGAAAGCCTGGTCTGCTTAGAAGAGACGGCATTCATCCCACCCGGGATGGTGCAGCTCTTATCTCTAGAAATCTGGCTGATATTATTAGATCCTCCCCCTGACAATCCAGGGTCCAGGCCGGGGTGCAGAGCTGCAGTCTTACACGCTTCTCTGCTGCTTCTCGAGGACTATCGCCTGCCAATAAAAAGGTAGAAGTAAATGATGTAATTGGAGATTCTAACGAGGTGCCAAGTAAAATAGATTTAGTATCGATTCCCCGTCCTCCAAATCTTCACCAAGCGCGACGTAATAGAGGCGTTAACCAAAATAACCTCGTAAAAATAAAAACAAATACGCATTTAGTGCGAACTAAGGACCAAACAATTAGATGCGGATTACTAAATATACGATCTTTAAGCTCCAAGTCTCTATTAGTAAACGATCTAATTACTGAGACCCGGAGTGACATTTTCTGCCTAACAGAAACGTGGCTCCAAGAGGAAGAGTTTGTTAGTTTAAATGAATCGACGCCGTCCAGTTACGTTAATTATCATATTCCTCGAATCACAGGTCGAGGTGGAGGAGTAGCGGCGATCTACGACTCCAGTCTTACAATAAAATCCAAACCTAAATGCGATTATAATACGTTTGAAAGCCTCACGCTCAGTTTAAAACTGCCGAGCTGGAAATCAGAGAAGCCAGTCTTGTTGGTGGTAGTTTACCGGCCTCCTGCTGGAGCTTATCTGGAGTTTCTGTCTGAGTTCTCAGATTTCTTATCTAGTTTATTGATCAGTACAGATAAAGTCATCATAGTGGGCGACTTTAACATTCATATGGATGTTGACAACGACAATCTTAAGTTGGCTTTTGATTCTCTTCTAGAATCGATGGGGATTTTACAAAAAGTTAACGAACCAACGCATTGTCTTAATCATACTCTTGATCTGGTCCTCGTCTACGGTGTAGAACTTGATAATCTGTTAGTGTCACATGTTAACTCCCTCCTATCCGACCACTATTTAATAACGTTTGAATTCAACATTGTCAACGTTACGCATAATAGGAGGAATTACTTTAGCAGGTGTCTATCCGATAAAGCTATCACTAAATTTAGGGAGGCTGTTGCTCTTCATCTTCTTACAGAGGAACATAGTGAAGCAGTTGAGGGCTGTGACCTCGGTTCTACCTCTGCAGACGTTGATTTCCTTGTTGGTAGCACTGCAGATGTGTTGCATACAGCTTTAGATGTAGTTGCTCCTTTGAGAAAGAGGTTCTCTAACCGTAGGAGCTTAACTCCCTGGTTTAACTCACATATTCGTATGTTAAAACAGAAAGTGCGTAAAATGGAAAGAAAGTGGTACTCTAGTAGGTCTGTAGATATTTATTATGCATGGAAAGATAGTCTAATAGTGTATAAAAAAGCGCTTCGCAAAGCTAGAACAGCCTATTATTCAGTGTTAATAGAGGATAATAAAAATAACCCACGTTTTCTGTTCAGCACTGTAGCCAGGCTGACAAAGAGCCACAACTCTGTTGAGCCGTGCATCCCTGCAGCTCTCAGTAGTGAAGACTTTATGAGCTTCTTTAGCAATAAAATTGTCAGAATTAGAGAGGAAATCGGCCAGGCCCTCCCGGCAGTGGCTGTGGGAATTTCTTCAACCTCGGCGACTCCCTTATGCTCCGACCTGACTCTAGACTGTTTTGTTCCTGTTGACCTCTCTGAGCTGACCTCAGTCGTCAATGGATCTAAATCATCCACGTGTCTGTTAGACCCAATCCCTACTCGACTACTCAAAAATGTTTTCTCTCTGATTGGACCGACAATACTGAAACAGATCAACTTGTCCCTAGTCTTAGGATATGTACCACAGGCTTTTAAAGTCGCAGTAATCAAACCATTACTTAAAAAACCCTCTCTTGACCCAGACATTTTAGCTAACTATAGACCAATTTCCAACCTTCCATTTATCTCTAAAATTCTGGAAAGGGTAGTTGCAAGCCAGCTGTGTGAGCATTTGTATAGAAATGATCTATTTGAAATTTTTCAGTCAGGGTTCAGAATGCATCATAGCACAGAAACAGCACTGGTTCGAGTCTCGAATGACCTTCTTATGGCCTCAGATAATGGGTTAGTGTCCATACTGGTTCTGCTGGACCTCAGCGCTGCTTTTGATACTATAGATCACAGCATTTTACTGCAGAGGCTAGAGTATGTTGTTGGGATTAAAGGGACAGCTCTAGATTGGTTTAAATCATATCTGTCTGATAGATTCCAGTTTGTTCATGTTCATGAGGTTTCTTCCGTACAGACGAGGGTCTGCTATGGTGTCCCGCAGGGTTCAGTGCTAGGGCCAATCCTGTTCAGTTTATACATGCAGCCCTTGGGAAGTATTATCCGGAACCACGGCATTAATTTTCATTGTTATGCTGATGATACGCAGCTGTATCTGTCTATGAAGCCAGATGAAACAGAACCATTAGACAAACTTCAGATGTGTCTTAAGGACATCAAGGACTGGATGTCCAGAAATTTTTTGCTACTAAATTCTGATAAAACAGAAGTTGTTGTTTGTGGTCCCAAACAGCTTAGGAAGGGATTAGATGGTCTTGCGATGGCCTCCAGTAAAACTGTGCGAAACCTTGGCGTTATATTCGATCAGGATTTGTCATTTAAACAGCATATTAATCAGGTTTGTAAAACTGCGTTTTTCCACCTCCGTAATATCGCAAAGATCAGGAGCATCCTCTCGCAGAGTGATGCCGAAAAACTAATTCATGCGTTCGTATCTTCTAGACTAGATTACTGTAACGTGTTGTTGGCTGGATGTCCAAGTAATTCTCTTAAAAGCCTCCAGCTGATCCAAAATGCAGCAGCGCGAGTGCTGACAGGAATCAACAAGAGAGACCACGTCTCTCCAGTTTTAGCTTCCCTCCATTGGCTCCCTGTAAAATTTAGAATCCAATTCAAAATTTTATTACTGGCATATAAAGTCCAAAATGGCCTAGCGCCGCGATATTTGCAAGACCTTATAGAACCGTACGTTCCTAATAGAGCTCTCCGTTCTCAGGGTGCAGGTTTACTCGTAGTTCCTAGAGTATCGAAATGTAGATTTGGAGGACGGGCTTTCTGTTATCAGGCACCATCACTCTGGAACCAACTTCCAGTTTGGGTTAAGGAGGCTGATACCACCTCCACCTTTAAAACTAAACTTAAAACATTTCTGTTTAATAAAGCATATAGTTAGTGTACATTTAGTATCTTAATGTGTCAGGGCCAGTAGTCAAAGCTGCAGCTGCAGGACCAGATTAGAGCAGCTCATTTTAAACATAGCTTCGGTGTAGATATGCTGTTATAGGCCTATGCTGCAGGGGGGCACCAACATGATCCACTGAGTGGTGCCTTTCACCTTCTCTGTTTCTCTTTGTCTTCTCTGTCTCTGCTTCACCTCAACCCTCATTTATTAACAGTATCCCATAAGCATAATTGTGGTACATTGTTCTTGTAGTTTGTTGTGCTTGTCTGGCCCTTCTTTTCCTCTTCTGTACATGTTCTGCAGACCAGAACCTCAGGAGCTGCTTGCTGACCTGCAGTTCCACCTCTGACCATCCCAGTGTCTGCCTTCACCTGTCTGTGTGGATGTCTTTTGGATGCTTGCTGACACCCCGACCTGCAGTCCTCATCCCCTTCTATCACCGTCTATCCATATATCACCCATATTCACAGAAGTCTAATTGGACTACCAAGGACAGTTACTAATGTATCCTATCTTGTACCTTTGACGGTGTCTCTATGTCTCTATTCTTTCTTTCTTGCTCTACCCGGCTGGCCTTCGGCAGGAGGGTCCCCCCTCATGAGCCAGGTCCTGCTCAAGGTTTCTTCCCTCTTAAAGGGGAGTTTTTCCTTGCCACTGTTTGGCTTAAGGTTTTTCTTCCACTAGGGGAGTTTTTACCTGCCGCTGTTTATGTAATAATTGCTCGGGGGTCATGTTCTGGGTCTCTGGAAAGCGCCTAGAGACAACTTGTGTTGTAATAGACGCTATATAAATAAAATTGAATTGAAAATTGAATTGAACCTCCCAAAGTCTATGACCAGCTCCTTTGTCTTAGAGGTGTTGAGCTCAAGTTAATTTGTGCAGCACTAAACACCTCCCTGGCCAGGCTCCGATACTCCTCCTCTCTGTCGTCCCTGAGACATCCTATGATGGCTGTGTCATCAGCGTACTTCTATATGTGACACAGCTCTGAGTTGTAACTGTCCGCGGTGTACAGGGTGAAGAGAAAAGGGAAAGGGGCCAGCACGTGCCCTGTGGGGGCTCCAGTGCTGCTGACCAGCACTGGAGCCCCAGTATATATATATATATATATATATATATATATATATATATATATATATATATATATATATATATATATATATATATAGTGCTTGTGTGACTGGGATGTAATTTTGCACTTAAAAAGGGGATTCAAAGATATTTATTGAGAAACAATTGGGTAGGTAGACACTTGCTTTGTGAAGCATCTTGCGAGTCATGGACTGGTTTGAACCGTTCATGTCATACACTCACACAACGCAGTTGCTACTTCAGGCGTCATCCGTCACGTGAATTTCTCGCAACCAAAGCAAGCTTCGAAGCAGTGGTTCCTGGAAAATGCATCTGCGAGTTTGAAGCTTGATTCGAAGATTCAGTATCAGATGGCCATCACTAGTATGAGTCCACGAGCAGTTCAAAGGCACATAAGAATTCTTTGACATGCTTCTGCAGTGCTGCTCAGTGGAAATAGAAACAGAGGAAGAAAAGGTAATGAGTTCAGAGCCAGGAATGAATTTCAGGGTCAAAGTGGGTTTTAAATGTTTGATTCTACTTAAAATTCATTTATGGCGTCAAATCTCACTACTGCAGAGAAAAAGCACATTGGATTAAAGTCAAAATGTTCCTTTCTGATGATCACTAGCAGCTGCAGTGCAGACCTGAGGTTGGATTTTCTTGCCTGCAGCTGGCAGAGAAGCTTTAGCACAGGTTTCCTCTATTTCCCTCCGTTGTGAATTTGATATATTTGTGCTCTGTGTTTATTTTTATTGCACGGTTTTTAATGCATTTTTCTCTTGTTTATATTGAGTCATGTTGTGGCATCAAAATGCTTCTGTATCAAGTTGATCAATAAAAGGGCCTTTTAAAATTCAACTATCATTTCCCCCTTTCTCTCGTTCTCTCTCTCTCTCGCTCTCTCTCTCTCTCTCTCTCTCTCTCTCTCAGTCTCTCTCTCATATGTTATTCCTTTTACTTTTTCCTGTGTCTATAGCTCTTTAAATTTCCCATCTCTCCAGAACCTTCTTGTTTACCCCCGTACACATCCACCTGTCCTTTACCTCCTGGGATACTGCTGGACTTCTGCTTCGGCACATCTTGCAGCTGGATTTTAGAAGCACAGAAGTGTTGGAGATGGGTTGCAATATAATTTTAGTTCCACACACAATTCACTTTGTCATTTATTTCAATAATTACATGTGCACACTGGGCAGTTACTCGACACCATACATCTATTTGGACTTGCATACCTGACGGCTCATACTTGGCAAGTCTGATTCAGGAGAGCATACTTCAGAAGATGAAGTGACACAGTCTACTCTTCCTGCCATGGGAACGGCCGCCCATACAAAGCCCATACATCTCCAAAAATATTGAGGGAACTTTTTAAAAAAGCTCTATATTAACAAATCAACCACTAGTTTTAGAGTTAGAAGAACTAAATTGGTAGGAGACTGAATATATTCCAAAGGTGTAAGTTAGAACTGAGCTTTCATGTCCATCATTAGAATACCCTGAATGCTTTTTGCAAAATTCATTCTTGGATACTTAGCTATCTCAAGTCTTCACGAGTCTCTACTGAATGCATCTTCGACAAAATGGATGGCACAAGAACACATCTGGGTATTTCTCCAGTTCTTGGATGCATGAATCAGAATACTATTTCAACTGTAGCTGTTCATGTTTCATAAATTCACAGACTAGAATGGTTGGTCCTAGAAGTGGTCCAGGCCTTCCTCTCATGTTGGTCTAATCTTTTCTTACTGTCTTCACATTCTCCAAAACTGCATACAAGACTACTAGGGCATACCATTTTTGTCAAAATATGGTATGAAGTTTGCAAGACAATCTGCACTATTTGAGAAATACCGCCAGAAAATGTATCATTACAGTTAAAGCCCGTAACACGACTGGCTTTACAGTGGCATACTACATACTATTGATGTCTGCTGGTTGAATAAATAGTTCATAATTTAAACTGTGTTATCTGCAGTATGCAGCTTCAAAAACAGCCTTAGCGGTACCGTTCCTTCTGTTCCAGCTTCTCTTACATCTTTCTATCATCATTCTGCTGTATCTCTTGTTTCCTGTAAATGTATGCTTTACAGAAAGTAGAACACGATGGAGCAGAATTACTAAAAAATAATACTTGGAAATGCATTCGCTTTCTCCATCTTCTATTTTTTTACATGACTTGAAGCTGTAGAAAGAGATACAGAGATCAAGGTCAATGTTTAGCAGGTAATACTTTAGAGTCCAAAGATGGAGATCAGAGCACCCCAATTTTAATGAAAAACAAAACAAAAAAAATTCTGTTACTACAGTTTGTACGGTGAAAAGTTGAAAGAAAAGGGAGAAAAACAAAAATGGACCCCAATGGGCGGGTAGAAAGAAAGGTTTGGTAGTTCATCAAATGGAAGCTTGTGGTTCGGTTCTCAGAGCAAAGTTAACAAAATGGGCAAAAAGTCACAAGTCATCTGGAAACTGGGAGGAGAAAATAAGGCTTGAATATCCGGTTAAACACGAAAGAAGCAGTAAGTACAACAGTGGAGCTGGGAGGCTGCAACACCCACCGCTATGACAGAAATAGCAGTTCTAGTAAGACCAGAGCTGGAGGTTTATCCATCTGTGCTCACAAAGCCTGGTGAACAAACAGCTAGAACATGCACACCCACTGCTCCCCTGATCTAGAGTGTCTGTCATGTACTGGCCTTTTTACCAGCCCAAAGAGATGCTGTATTAAATCCACCACAAGCTGCATCCCTAACTTGACAAACAACAACAGAGTAACCATCTTGATGGAGAACATAATGTTGCTGAGGATCTTTAACCATGCATGCCTAACAGCGGTAGTCCCTAAATTTGTTCAGCATGTACAATGTTCCACCAGAGGGAAGAACTCACTGGATCATGTCTAGTCAAACGTAACGCATGCATACAAGGCAGTGCCTGTTCCTCACCTGGGCCTATTTGATCAGCTGTCACTGATCTCATCCCAGCGTACACCCCCCTCAGACGACAGAGCGTGCCAGTTAAAAAAATCATAAAAACCTTACCTGAGGGAGCATTCACCTAACCTAGGTTACAGTTCACAAATGCATCAAGGCATATATAAATCAAAAATTCTGAAACCTGCAAGATATGGACCCTACTGCAGAAATGTGTTGCTGCCTTTCAGTCTGGGGACAAAGCAAAATATAGCAGACACAGGCAGACTTAAGCAGAAGCATCAAAGCTGCAAAGAAAGACTAAAGCAGGACAGTGCAGGACCATCAACAGCACAACTCATGGCAAGTGTTGCAGGGAATACACACATTCACAATCTAGTAGGCCCACACACATGGGACTATGAGAGCAGATGCTGCTTTGGCAGAGGAGTTAAACATCTTTTTTGCCCAGTTTGGGTCAGAGATGCTTCATAACACCACATCACTCCCACCAGCGCCATGCACAAACCCAAGAAAAGCTGCAGGATCTGATGGAGTGGTCTGTAACGTTCTTAAAGCTTGTGCTGACCAGCTCTCAGGAGTCCTTACCGGGACATTCAATCTATCTCTGGCAAAGTATTTTTCCATCCTGCCTGAAGTCTGCCACTGTCATCCCTGTCCCCCAAAATATAAGTCCACAGCGCAAATTACCAAAGAGCCACAACATCTGCCACGAGGTACAGATGTTCTGAAACTCGCTCCAACAGATGGTAAAACAATTTTTATCCATGGACCATCAAAGCTGTTAAATCAGAACTTTGAACCCTGTTTTTGTTTTTTACTTCCTTTAAATCAATCCGTCTCTTCATACATACACTGGCAAATAATTTGATCTTTTTTTTATTAGATATTTTATTGCTGAATTATATTTAGTTCCCTATTTATTCTGATTTGTGTGTGATGTGAATGCGTTGTTGTGGATGCACTTTTTGTGAATCATTCAATCATCACTTTATCAGATCCAATCCTCCCAATCGCATTGTGCAACTCTTTGTGTTGTGCTATGACAATAAAGGTTTTACTAAGTAGTACCTGTGAGAGCACAAAGTATATTCCAGTTCTATGTAGCTATTAGAGGATTTTTTTTTACTGATAAATTGTCATGTGTTGTTAAAAGTTGAGCTGTCGGATACAGGAGAGATCTGGGACCCTTACTACAGAATACGTGTCAGTTAAACAATATCATGGCAGTTTTTCTTCTGGGTTTTCAGAGTCACAAAGACAAATATGGTTTAGTACTTAATGAGGTACACTGCCATGGTAACATATTCAGCACACCTACAATTCTCCAGGGCAGGTTTTACTTCAGATGAGAGATCAGAACACATCAAAACTTTCCCAAATGACCAATCCAATCCATTCTGCTGCAAACTTCAAATGGAGGAAGCAAAAAAAAAAACAACCTTAATGTGTTTTTCATGTTCCAATCTATTTAAACTCAGTTTTTCTTGACGAGCATTATAGGATGTCAACTTTCAGTAGAGGAAACGTGGACCTGCTGGCCTCATACAATTAGCAGTAATCATTTAAAAAATCTATTAAAAACACTATAAAGACTTTTCCTGCTTATTCTCTTACTCCTGCACCTATTTTAATCATTAATTTTCTACATTTTCATAAAGCATGTTTGTATTTGTGAGTTTTGAAAGACAAGGAGGTCATAAAATGTTTTAAAATCTAGAACTTAAAATCAATGAGTAAATATTCCTTTTCATCTTTTGATTGAGTGGATTTAATAATTTTGTATTATTTTATAGCCCAGATGACCTGACGTTAGACCCTTGAAAGTATGCTGCTAAATTCTGATCCCATCTTTGTTTTTTTTCGTGTAACCTAGCCAGGACTACAGCTGCAACAGTAGAGTAAATGACTGCAGACAAGGTTGCACCTGCAGCACATCATTTTTGGAACACAAAATTGTAACAATAGTCAAGTTTTACTTTTTTACTTTAATGATGAGGCAGTGACACAGAGAAGCCGATTCACTTATCAAATAACAATGTTTCACTTATTCTTTGGCTTTGGCCGCTTGACCATTACATTTTGAAATGCAAAATATTTGTTTGTTGAGAATTCCACTGTGTTCTTGTGAGAAAGATGTGTTTCATGATCCGTATTTGCGATTGGTGGCAAAATCGCCTTTTTCAGGGATGAGTTCATAACTCAAGAAAGCCTTTGTGAAGCCTGAGGCTCCTCTTAAAGGGGAGTTTTTCCTGCCACTGTTTGGTTTAAGGTTTTTCTCCCACTGGGGGAGTTTTTACCTGCCGTTGTTTATGTAATAATTGATCATGTTTTAGTCTCTGGGAAGATCAATTTCAATTTCAATTTTATTTATATAGCGTCTATTACAAAACAAGTTGTCTCCAGGATCTTTCCAGAGACCCAGAACATGACCCCCGAGCAATTATTACATAATCAACAGCAGGTAAAAACTTCCCTAGTGGAAGAAAAACCTTAAGCCAAACAGTGGCAGGAAAAACTCCCCTTTAAGAGGGAAGAAACCTGGACCAGGACCTGGCTCATGAGGGGGGACCCTCCTGCCGAAGGCCAGCCGGGTAGAGCAAGAAATAAGAAAGAATAGAGAGATAGACACACCGTCAAAGGTACAAGACAGGATACAATAGTAACTATCATCAGTAGTCCAATTAGACTTCTGTGTATATGGGTGATATATGGATAGACGGTGATCCAAGGGGATGAGGACTGCAGGTCGGGATGTCAGCAAGTATCCAACAGACATCCATACAGACAGGTGGAGGCAGACACTGGGATGGTCAGAGGTGGAACTGCATCCTAGATCCTAGAGACAAATTGTGTTGTAATAGATGCTATATAAATAAAATTGAAATGAACTGAATTAAAGATCATGATGCTCCCTCCACCATAGTTAATGTTGCTAAATTGCATAAATAAAAAAAATGTTTAAAAAAGAGGCTCAGTCAGCTACTAACTCCAATGGTTCACCTACTTTGTCCTTTAACACTTTAAGAGTTATGTGTGTTGTCATCAAAGGCACACTGTTTTTGTATATTGTTATGACTGATAAAGATCACATTACATCACATACTGAAAATGAATGAAGACTTTTCTAGGAATAAACTATAGTTGGGTTTAACATGACTTAACAGGGGCAATAGCAGATTGAAGAGGAGTGCTCTAAGATGTACAACTGAACAGAAGGATTATCAGATAACAGCAGACTGCAGAAGCAGGCCATGAAAGAAAGGCGTGCACGAAAGCACTGTGGATTTGTAGGTTATCACTATAAAACAGAGAAGATGCAGTCTGGCACATCAGGCAGCAACCGGTTGAGAAGGGTGTGCAGCAATTTAAATTTAGGATGCAGTGAGGACGAATTAACAGGAGTACAGATGAAACTCTCGCTCAAGACAAATGATTGCCTCCGCTAGCAGATAATGATAGCAGAGATGTGGATAGACAGAAAAAGTGCAGCTGAGAGCAGGAGATTGAATGTGTGTGCTTGTGTGAAACAGAGAGTGAGCGAGACAAGGACAAACCGGGTCTATACGCAGAAGTAACGAAGACAATCAAAAAGAGGAGGATGGAGCGGAGATGGAGAGGTAGAATCAGATTTTATCTTCTCCCCTGATTAATTGTCTTGGTGGTCTGGCAGTCATGCGGTGAAATCATCCTGAAGTTCTGGGTTTGAATTTGGCCATGAGCATGTGATCCATGTCCCCCCTCCGCTTATCTCTCATTATGAAAGCAGAAGAGGGAAGAGGAGAATGTGTGAGCGACAACTTGATGACCTTAGCGATATGGGGCTTTGCTTTAGCATCAGCTGATTTGACGCTAAAGCAAACGGACAGTGGAGAAAGAAGGTCAAAACCAATCACCTCCATGAGGAGGCTTTTGTTATGAAACTATGCTTTACGCCACTTTTGTAATTTACCGTCTGGGTCATATGCTGACAAAAATTTCATTCCAAGGGTCATAAATCTCCTGTCCGTGGGGAGGGGACTAATCTCAGAAAACACATATAGCCTACCTCTGCAAAAGTAGATTGTTTTCTGAGGGGACAGAAAAAAAAACTAAGAAAACTTGTCAGCACCAATAGGTTTGTGAGATTCAGCAACACGACTCAAAGAGGTTTCAAGGGCTCAAAGATCGTGAAACGTATCAGGCAACTGAATCAAACACAGTGTTGCCACGGCGAGCAATCAGTTCAAGACAAGCACGATGGATTTTAATCAAGAAAAGGGTTGAAAGGCCACCAGCAGGTCAGTTTCATTGCTGCTTTGACTACACACGTTTCTGTAGGTATGAAGGACGAAAACATGTCTGACATACATGTGTGCAGGTGCTCACTATGAACGACGTGTGCGAGCCGCCCTCAGTCTGTTAACTACTAGTAACCAAATTCAATGTGTGTCACCATTAGACGAAAGAAATGTAAGTGCATCAGAATTTGTGTCTGGTTTTGCCAAGCCATGCTGCAACAAAAGCATTTATCTTTTGCTAAATGCTGTATAAAGATGGAAGACCCCCCCGAGACTGACACAGCAGAGTCAGTCTCGGGGGGGTCTCCATCCACAGCAAGTTCACCTGTTTGAGCAGGCGCCCCATGTTCAGAGGACAGTCCGTGTGCAGCCGGGCCAGGTTCAAGTGCCCGCCTAAAAACCAGCTTGTGTCCTCGTTTGTGGTGGTTTCTCGGCGTTACAGAAAGATACTACCAGTGAAAACTGTAAGAACACAGAAGCAATCTTTCCAACCATGAATAATTGAAATCAACACATATGTGAGATTTTTGTGGCTGTAGTGGCCTTTACTTTGAAAGTGGCTAGACAGGAAACTTGGATAGAGAGAGAGGGAGAAGACTTGCAGTAAAAGGTGGCCGGCCGGGACTCGAACTGGCGCAGCCTGCAGGAGGGAGAAAGCCTCTGTATATGATGCACCCGCTCGACCAACCGAGCTATCAGGGGCCCGGGCTGATTCAGGAATGTATGGCAGCAGCACAGGCTGTGTCTCCTGAGCCATAGTTTGTGCTTACTGTCCACACAATCAAATCAAAGAGTCAACAGGGGTTTCTTAGCTGTGATGAGACATTTCATAAACACCCCAAACATGAAAATGCTGTTTTATTTAAGGTAAAAACACGGGACAAAAATTGTTCTGGAGATTGTAGAGTGGAGGAGCATTGGACAAAGATTAAATGATAATGGTTCATGAATAGTGAAAAAAAAGAAAGTAAAAAAAGTAAAAAATACAAGATGGGAGAAAAGAGAATTTAAAAGCCAGAGGTCAAAGGAGAAATGAAGAAAAAATAAAATACAAGGCGAAATAAGCTGCCACTGAAGTGAAGAGCTTAAAAATATGGGAGGAGAAAGAAAAGAGGAAAAGTAACACAACTTCAGGCAAACAGATAAGATGCAAGAGGGAATGATGCATGATAAGGCATAAAAAGCAAGATGAGGAGGCGGAAAGACGATAAAAGAGGGAGCTCAGAAAATAAAACGAACAGAACGAAGGGATACAAGGAAAAAAGAGAGGTAGAGGGAGAATGAGATGAGACAGTAAGAAGGAAGAGAAAGTGAGATGAGGGAGGAGAGGAGCGTTTGTTGTTTTCACTGTGCATGAGTCATCGTCAGATCCTATTATGACTGAAGCAGCGTTACTGCTCTCGCCCACTGCTAACCTACGGCTACATGCCTTCTACACGCAGCTCACACTCACAAACACACCGGCCGCCACAACTATTGTTATGAGGACATCACAAAATGCTGAGGTAACAGCTTTTTCTTTCAGGGTCCACAAACCACATAACAAGATTACAATAGATACAACGACAACAAATAAGATTACGATTCATAATTCATACACACACAGTAGAGCATTTGGCACTAAAATATTCCATATCATATTACATATGCATTTGTTTTCTAACACATTCAGCCGCAATTTAATCAGTACTTTAACCTACACAGTTGTTATTGTTGCAGTAATGAGGTATGTGAACATAAACAATATGGCATTAGTAGAAATGGTAATGCTGCCGCTACTGCGACTGCTCTAAACGCACTCATACGGAAGCCGTCCCTGCTTTGCAGTGATCATTCCCACACAGATAAAGACGAGATACACCTCTTTTTTAGACAGCTACTTATGCACAAGTCGCGCTTCAACGCAACCCAAACTTTCAGCCCTCTAATGCTGTTTTGACCACACGTATGAAGTTTCTGTTACCAAACGTGGTGGCCAAGCAACTGCATGCTCCCTGAGGCCTGTGGAGAATGAAATGTAGTTCCTAAATTTTATTTGCATTTCTCTGATCATTGCATAGTGTCACCTTTTAAATTTGATGGAATGTCCACTCCCGGATGATTGGCAGCTTTAAAGCTAAAGCTCGCTTTAAAATAGTCCCTCACTGTAAATCACTCAACTCCAAATAGTTTTGAAATGGTTTCAATTCAATTCAATTCAATTCAATTCAATTTTATTTATATAGCGTCTATTACAACACAAGTTGTCTCTAGGTTCTTTCCAGAGACCCGGAACATGACCCCCGAGCAATTATTACATAAACAGCGGCAGGTAAAAACTCCCCTAGTGGAAGAAAAACCTTAATCCAAACAGTGGCAAGAAAAACTCCCCTTTAAGACGGAAGAAACCTTGAGCAGGACCTGGCTCATGAGGGGGGACCCTCCTGCCAAAGGCCAGCCGGGTAGAGCAAGAAATAAGAATTACCCTTCCCAGATGCCCTGCCTGTCCCCAAAAAAATCCCATTTGTTAATTACTGATGATGTTTCAGCTGACAACTTATTTATCCCTAACTGATGCAGTGAGGAGCTTCTCATTTCCTAAACAACCAAGTCGGAAGACACATCCTGTGGCCATGGAAAATATGTTAATCTGTTTTAGAAGGGTCTAATTATTGGCATCATGCAAAGAAAACATAAGGAGGTGCAAAAACAACTAAAATTGGGGTAAGGAACTGTCCAATATTCTAGTGTAGGATAGTGGGAAACCATCATCTTCAAGCAGCAGAACTCACGACTATGTTTAATACAGAACGTGAGAACATTTTCTACACACAATCAAAACTTTGCGCATGTCAATAACTTTTTAAGAGGAGGCCCAACCATTGTGTTGCAAAAAGAAACAAAAAACTAATGGATTTCTCAGCCTCTGCTGCATCAGTATGGACCATTCGTCATCAACTGTAAAATATCTCTTGCAAGTACAATGGCTTTGCAATACTAATACACAAACTCTATGATGAGCAGTCATTAATCATTGAGGTAGCACAGCCTTCTTGGTATTTTGATGGGGCTGATTGTCCCTGTGGTATTAAAAGGAAAATTCATTCGGCATTGATCACAGTTTTAAAATAGATTCAAACTCATTTTCTAAACACAAACTTCTAGTGCTGTGTCACATGCCGGAAAAAACACTTCCTAAATGCAGCCACAAATACAGAAATATTTCCATCCCTGTACTGCCTCCATCCCAAATAATCAGAGGATTTGAGTTTCTCTATGTACTGTTGAAGGTAAGCAGACGCTTTAAAGAATATGTGTGCTGGGTGGGGGGTTACAACACCCCTGAAGGTACTCGTTTTATGTAATACAAAAACTGAAAAATACTGAAGAATAAAAGATTTCTGAAAGATTGACAGACTTGAAATACTAGCTTTTCTTTTCTTTATATAACCAAACAGCAGAACTCTCTGACATTCAAGAGCTTTTATGTTTTGACAAGAAATGTTGCATTGGAGTATTTGAACTTTCATTCTTCTTGAAGACCACTCAAGTACCTTTACTAATGGTACTTTCTGACACATGCTTCTTATCCATGTAAATGTCAGTACAGACAAACTGTTTCTTTTTCTTTAGTCTTTGTGATGCTCTAACCTGACACGCACTTTCATCTACGTTCCAGTTCCAGTGTTGGTTCAGGGCCAGGGCCTAATCACAAACCAGTTCAACAGCCAAAACACCGAAATGGCGTAGAAGCAGGAACTGCACACATTGAGGGCTGACAGAAGGGTTATAATGACCAATAAGCTCACTATAACTCTCTGAAGGATAATAAAACAGAGTTCAGACACAGTGTGGATAGTTGTCTATCCAGTCCAGAGAGGAAATAAAACAGAATTTCAGTAAAGACATGAAATTACATTAGCAGTATAAAATTGATGAGGTCTATGATGTCTAACCTTTAACATTAACATCTAAGTTTTATGGTTACAGCTGTAAATGGCAGTCAGGATTTGTAAATGCTGCCCTTTGCATTCAGACACCATTTTAACGACAAATAGCAGTTCATCAGTAAATGCTACCCTTCGAGTTCTGCAAACATTTTAACTGTAACAGACACCCCATTCGTACCAAAGTCTAAATGTGTCATCAGTGTCACAAGTACCAGTCATGAGCAGCGATGGCTGGTAGCAGGCATCTCAATAACAGACCGAACGGAAGGAGATATTACATACAAATGTATTTCGTGGCGGGGGGGGGGGGGCTGTGCAGAAGTGCATTTAAAGAACTCACAGTTGGGACGGACACTTACAGTGAGGTAATGATGTGGCTCTTTGGAGGATCTCTAACTGATGGAAGCAGCTCCTACGATGTTTGAATGATCTCCAAATGGAAACTCACCGTCAGTGAACTGGTGTGAGTTCATTCACACTGAAACTCACCTGTCGCTTGAGTCCGACATTTTATTTTGAAAGTGTGCAAATGTGCACTATTAAAAAAAAAAGTTTTCTTTTACAATTTAACTTGGTGTCATATTATTTATGGTATGGTAAACTTTATTATCCCATATAGGCAATTTGTTTTACAGTCAGCAATATTTACAATTAAATTCACACACACACAGACATGTCCCACAGTGCTGTTGAGTTACAGCGGTGGCAGGTACAAATTCATTTTTAAACCTGTTTGTCCTGCATCTCAGCAAAGCATATCTGCTACCAGATGGTAGGAGCTCGAAATCAGGAGAGCGTGAGAGCAGCCGGCGAGAATGACCTGTGTCTTTCTTTTAACTCGATCTCTGTGTAACGCTGAGACTTCATCAAACTGAATTCTGGCCAATTTGCTGCACATCCTCACTATGTTTACTATATAAGGCGGACTAATTAGTTGGAGGGGCCATGTGTGAATTTTTGCCATGAGCCCGAAGAGACCCTAAAACCGCCTCTGGCCATAATGGACAGGTTTTGATGGGACTTGTTCGATGGGGAGTTGTTTTTAAACACATTTTCCACAGAGGCATTTCTTCAAAAATGTATTCATAGCAATGTTGAATATTTTACACAGTAAAACAAAAAGAAGAATCCTGTTACAATGAACATAATTACTCTGACAGCAAAGAATACTGTTACACAATAAATAAAAACAGTTGCACGTATAAACCAGTCTTAAAGGGGGCCCACCAGAAAAGGTTTGGGGCCCGCTATTGGTTTCCACCCTATTGGTTGCCAGCCCAACCACTGATGGAAATTTGGTTAATGGTGTGAGGATCACTCAAGTGAGTGTAGGAGTAAAAGCTAATATACTTGATAAATTTTGACGGTGTGTCTGTGTCTCGATTCTCGCTCTACTTCCTGTTTTACCCGGCTGGTCTTCGGCAGGAGGGTCCCCCCTCATGATCCAGGTCCTGATCCAGGTTTCTCTCCTCTTAAAGGGGAGTTTTTCCTGCCACTGTTTGGCTTAAGGTTTTTCTCCCACTAGGGGAGTTTTTACCTGCCGTTGTTTATGTAATACTTGCTCGGGGGTCATGTTCTGGTCTCTGGAAAGATCCTAGAAACTGTTATAGACGTTTTATTAATTAATTGTCTTGAATTGAATAAATACTTGAAAACTGAAGGTTATTTGTTTAAGTTTTATAACCATAACCATCTATTCCAGACTTTCAATACCACAATACCAGAAATTCAAATTCCAGAGGAAATTAGATTAGTAAGAACAAATATACAGTATACGCCAATTAGATTCTTATCAGCCTGACTGAATAAATGAGAGGAAAATTCTGGTTACCTGAGTAAAAGTCATACGCAAAACAGCTTTAAGTGAGTTTGTTATGAGCTCTAGGTATTAGAATCTGAAGTGTTGCCTTTTTTTGAGTCATTTCACTTTCCAAATAATTATAATGTTGCTGCCTGAAGAACAGAACCAGCATGCCTGAAGTAAAGGAGAACGCAAATTTACATTAATGAAAAACAACCTCTCAGTCCTTGTAGTCAATGAGTCTGTCTTACAACACTGCAACTAGACTCACATTGTATTTGATATCATGAAAAAGATTAAGTAGATAAGGATGTTGTTGATGAACTTCATTAATCAAGATAAAGATTGACTAATTGAGTAAAACTGATTAAAAATTAGGACCAATGACTCATCTTATATTTTCATTAATCATTCACACTTGACTAATGACTTAATTCGTAGTTCTTAATCATGAAATTGCTCCACTAGTGTGCTGTTGAGCAGAAAAGTTGAAATAGTCTTTAAAGCGTTTACTGACCATGTCTATTCTCTCCTTACTCTCAGAATATAAGAGCCAAAACATTAGTAGCTCTCAGAGCTGTGAAAGTGTTTTACCTGAAATCAGTTTTCAAAGGAAAAATATGTATCAGTGCATGGAAAAAATAGAGCCGTTATATAAAATACAGTAGACGTATGGCGTACGTTCAAGAGGCTACACAGTAAACAAGCAAATAAAATCTAAAAGACCTCACCTACAGTTTTGCAGGACATGTTGGGATAAAATAACAACAATGGTCCTAATATTTTAGTCTGAAAGTCAAAGGCAAGTGTGGTTTACTTAGATCCAATAGATGCTACTGAGCTGATGGAAAACCCGGAGAGACTGGAGTGGTCCCATGGGAAGTGGGAAGGTAAATATCGGCTCTGACGCGCTGCTAATGGAGTCACATACAGTATATAGACAGCGTCACACGCACGTTTAGCAAAGCAAGCATGCACCCCAAGTCGTCAGCGGGGTGGCACGGCTGGCGTTTATTTTACCATCATCTAGCGATAAATGTGGAATCTATTCTAAAAACGCCTTGTGTTAGTTCTGTGCAGTCACGATTCATTCAAACTGTAAGGTTTACCTAGAAACAAACAAACAAATGTAGTTGCTGTTGCCATGCCTCAATCCCTGCACGTCAGACTAGTCGTCATGGAAACGACACTCCCCCAAGACTGACATTGACCAACGACAGCACTGACTGTTGTCACATGGCTGGCGATGCAGTGTTTTGTCCAGAGTGAAGACGTCTGATAACACGAACCAAACTAACTGAAAAATGATACGCTGGAATCTGGCGTGCGCCGAGGCTGCGCCACAGGTAGGCGCCAATGCTGAACAGGACTCAGTCTGGGCCCAGAACCGGATAAGGCTCGTAACTTTGCTGAAGTACCAACACAAGGATTTGTGATCGTGTCATTTTTGGACAGTTTTGTCAACTCTACGATTCCCCTTGAAGATCTCAGTGAAAGTTGATGGATAATTCCAGATTCATATTCTGGCCGTGGCCTTGATTTGTTTGTTTGTTTGTTTGTTTGTTTGTTTGTTTGTTTGTTTGTCAGTCCCAGTGGCACATCTCTCCGATCATAAACAACACTCTAATGAAAGAACTTTAACTTTTGCGTCAGACTGTTTGAGCAGATTATCAAAGCAACTCAAATTGCTTGGTAATACAACAGCTGGTAGTTTTGGCTTAATGTCTCTGTCTTTGTTAGATGAATAATGGTTTTGTACATCTTTGAACATCTTTCACAGTAGCAGTAAAGTTTTCATTCATCCAAAAAGAAATGCAGTTTCTAATATTAAATACCAGAGACATATAGTGTAGATCAGGTAAAATAAAGAGTATTTAAAGAAACGAGGCCTTAAAGTTACTACTTCCGGCTGTTACTACACATATAGTACTGTGTCATATCTAATAAGTATCATCTATATCATCTATAAATATCATCTTAATTTAATTGAGTAAACACCATCATAATCTTAGCAGGGCTTTTATTATGAAATATGTGTATATGTTATAATAAAATAAATGAAAAAAATGCAACAGCAGAGCAGATTGATGCAAAGCGATTCAAAATGAATCACTTATACAGCAACATCGTAAGATAAAATGCCTCAAACTGCATTATTTTTTTTCTTAAATGGCAAATTGTTTAACAAACTCTGGCATTAACATTATACCAGCAAGCGTGCATTCTCATTCTCCTCCATTTACCAATAGTAATATCATTTTAATGATATTGTGGTGACACGACTGTTGCATTAAGTATATAAAGAAGTTATTGGGTTGACTGCTTCTGCAGAATATTTAATGATAAATTACTGTGGACAGTAAAAGGTCAAATATAAATTCCATCCAACTAAAGAACTTGTTGCAGGCCAAGCTTTACTTCATTTAGCATATATAGACTAATAAAAGCTGCTTATTTTCTTACCAACAAATGAATGCACTAACGCACTAATGAACTTCCTAATTGTGTGCTAAAGTTAATTGTTGCGGTAGCACCGTAATTCTTGGGTCTAAGAGGTTTCATCTCAATCTTCTCCTGCCGTCTCCTCCTCTCTTTTTTTCTTCTTTTTCCTTTTCATCTTCTCCTGATCCATCACTGATTACAAAATAGTCCTGACTGAAACACCCTTTTTTGCAGCTAGAGTTCAGTCACACACTAAAGTTTAATTCACCATCTCACATATCTCAAACACACAGAGACTTGCTCCTCCCTGATTTTCTAGTCTCCTGAATGATAGTATCTCTTTTTTCAATTGATAAGGACGAGAGAGCAGCCTTCCATCTTTCCTCCTCTATTTTCATCTCTTTTACTCTTATGACTCCCTGTCAGGTCTTTGCCTCCTTTTTCATTTGCCTTTTTGGTTGCTCTCATTATGTTTCCGTACCATCTTTCATGCACATCACAGGGACTATTATTGTTTGCACCCTTAGATTTCTAACCGTCGTCTCTGTGATGAATGAGTGTCGCCTACAAAAACTCTCCCTCTCTTTTCTCTAGCTCGCACACACAAACACACACTCATTCACTGTGCCTTGCTCGTCCATAATCTGTCCTTCAACACGGGAATGAGATGCTTTGATCAAACAATTGTTACACGGCGGTGGCAAAGCTACTTAGAAATGCAGGACACAGTGGTCATTTCCATCTAACTGCACACATCTGTGCTTTCAGACTGTCAAATATCTGCAAAAATGAAAATGCCACACAGTGGCGTGTTTTATACATCTCCATCAACGATTGTATTGTTTTACCCACAAAAACAAATAAAAGCAGTGCACTGCATCTGCCCATTTTTTTACATCTTAGTAACTTGGGATCAAGCAGCCAAACATGATCCACTGGGTCAAATAAACAAATAAAACAGAATGCAATGTTTGCAGATCTCATAAACCCCATATTTTATTCCCAATAGAATATAAACAAGATGTTGAAATTGTGACATTTTATCATTTCATGGAAAATATTAATTCAATTTAAAAGTGATCTCAGCAGCACATTTTAAAAAGCTGAAACATAGTCAACAAAAGGCTAGAAGCGTAACTCCAGCATGGCAGTGAAAACAGGAGTGATTCTCTACTGGAAATCACTGCATGTCCTTAGGAACACTTCCAGAGATCATGACTGGGAACACACGTTGCCATGCAGTCCACAAATGCAGCTTACTGTTCCATTATGCAAAGAGGAAGGTGCATGTGAACACGATCCAGGAACGTCATCTCTGGGCCAAAGCTCAGTGAAAATGGTCTGAGGCAAAATGGAAAATTGTTCTGTGGTCAGAAGAGTTGAAATTTGAAATTCTTTTTGGAAACCATGGACACCCTGTCCTGCAGACGACATAGGAGAGGGACCATCCAGTTTGTTATCAGCACTGAGTTTAGAAGCCTGCATCTCTGACGGTGTGGGGACGGATTACTGTTTATGTCATTGGCAGCTTCCACATCTGGACAGGCTCCATCGATGGTGAAACGTACAGAGAGGTTTTAGAGCAACATCTGCACCCATCCATACGTCTCTGTGAGAGAAGGCCTTGCATGTTTCACCAAGACAATAAAGACCAAACTACATCCATCTCAACAGCATAGCTTTACAGCAGAACACAAGTGGCCTGAACGGGCCTGTCTGCAGTCCAGACTCTTCACCAACAGAAAACATTTGGTACATCATGAGATGAAAAGTTCATCAACAAGTGTGACTAGTGTGAATGCAAGACTATTCCACAAAGGAATCGTCTTGCATTCACACATGCAAATTAGGTAGACAAGTAGAGAACTGCTAATCACAAGATAACCATGCACACAGTGAGGGGGTTGCCTCCATTCCAGTAAAGGCATCAGCTTTCATCGTTCTCGCAAACATCACATTCAATGAAGTTGTTTAAAATCTCATTTCAAAACCACAGAGAGCTGCAAGAGACCGCTCTATGGAGGCCTTTCAACAGATTTTGGAACACATTCACTGTCACTCAGCCAACATACAATTAGTGGGGTCGCCCACTGACGGGCTTGCAATTCACTTCATCCCTAAGGTGTTAGACGTGTCCATCTGTTTATGCACCAGCCTTCCTGAAAGGGGGATTTTTATGTTCGGAGCAGAAAGAAAGCAACTAAATGTTGGAAAATGTTACTGTCTGGATCTTGGGCTGCAGCGAAAAAAAAATAAAACAGGGGGGGGGGGGGGGGGGGGGGGGGCTGAATTTACTGCTGCAGCTATGGCAGTGAAGCAATGCAACCTTCAGCAGGCACAGCTTTTATCAGCACCTTTACAGGTGTGGACAATCAAGCCAACTAAGACAATGAAGCCAAGACAAAGACCCTGCTGCCACTGCACTGCAAGGTCAGTAGGGAGGAAGAGGCGCAACACAAACACACTGCTGAAGCGCTTCCTTTCAGTGGCTGCCATCATTGAAACAGTACAAGTCATGAAAATCAACCCACGTTCAAAGTATAAATCTAGACACTGATAACATTCAGTTCTCAAAAGAAAATGTAAAAATAAAAGCAAAGCAGGAAATGTTGCACTGTGATCGTGAAGATAAATTCTGTTAACTGATTAAACGGCAAACAGAAAGCATGATTTCAGAAAAACCCGTTTCAGTAAAAGGTATGGTTTTGAGAGTTTAGCTGAGGAAGCGAGACTCATCGTCACATAATCCAGGACGAGCAAAAGCATATCCTGATACCAGAACTGAAAACTGGATATCCAAATATTCGGGTTCAAAACCAAAATGTCCCATCCTCCGATTAGAAGTTTTGAAAGCAAAATGCCAACCAAATGTGCAAAGACTTATTGCTTATTCCAAAAGCTGATTCTTTTTCTAAAAGTGACACTTATGAGTAGCCCCTGGTCCCGGCTGCTGCGACTGTGTAATGTAGATAAAACATTTTAGGATTTAGTAATTTTTTTTGATCATGTACTCAGCACCTGATCAATGCCATCAACAGCTGAGTACCCTGTTTGTTAAATGTAGGTTCTTTATGCAGAGAACCAAAGCTAGGGAACAATTCTGCAGATGGACATTGTGAAGACAAGCAACACATGGCAATAACAGTTGATAATCTTTCTATCTGAGCCCCCTGCTTTTGTATCAAAATTAGGAATCAAAGGACACCATGTATTTGACGCTTGATCACGTCAAAGCCGTTCTGTCATTGCCACAAAGTTCCCAATTTTCGATTCCCATCCCTACAATATCCCCGATCACTGCAAATCTTCTGCAGCTAAAAACACTGACTATGGCTGAGTCTTCTAAAAGACTCAAGTCCATGTCTGATGGTCTTCTGGTTTTCTTCTTTTCAATCAATCAAACTTTATTTATATAGCACTTTTTGTACAACCAGACTGCACGGGGGACCATGATGCACGGGGACCAGACGGCATGGGGGACCAGACTGCAGAGGGACAGGACCTCGGGCAATCTCTACGGCAACCGGAGTAAATAGTCTTTAGAACTTCAGGCTGCATATCTAAGCCAAAAGACTAAATTAAATTAAAAAAAAAAGCTGTTTGTTACAGTGCAGGTGAATATTGTTTCCAATAAATAAACTTGTACACAATTTACAATGTTTGTGTGCTCATTTTTTCAAATGCATATCTATTGTTTTGAAAGGTCAGACTTTGGACCGTTAAAAGTAGATCATTAATGTCAAATAAAGGTTTGTAGTGATTTTGACCAGAACTGTGTAACTTCACAGCCACAACCTTAACACGAGGAAACAGTTTTTAAAGGACAAAATCTCTCCCTTCCATGCCTTTGTCGACATCAATGCTTCTGCCACACACACACGCGCGCACGCACACAACAAACTGGCTGCTTTCTCATCTGCGCACGCACGTGCACGCTGTAGCTGACCAACATGATCTCCGTCTCCCTCCTCCTGCATTTATGCTGCAGGAGCAAAGACGCACATAGCCACGCACGCGCATGCGCACGCGCAGGCACCCTGACCTGCCAGCATCAGTAGCCTCGCGCAATGTCTGTTGAAACGGCGGAACAAACCCGCGATGACACGTGTGCGCACGGCGCGCGGCTACAAGACACCACGCTTTTCATGCACGCACACACACACACGCACACATTTGCACAATTTATCGTTGGAGCTGCAGGTGCTTCTCAGTACTTCCAGTGATCCAGAAAACTCCAAACACATGAAGCAGAAAGCGCAAAGACTCCAAGTGTCTCCGGAAACGAGGTGCCCACATCTAAACAGCAAGAATCCAAACGCGCGCGCACACATATACATGCACATTCATTTCCTACCTTCCTCGTGCATCCGTTGCAGGCAAAAAGTGAGGTTCCTTCGCCAACCCGGCATGCTGCTGAAGATGATGAGGAAGCGGGTGAGGATGAAGAGGAGTGATGGAGATGAGGGTAGTATCCTGTCCGGTGGAGGTGGTGGCAGGCGGCCAGCAGCAGCCAGAGCAAATTGAGCCTAACGATTCCGTGTGTTTGTTCTTTTTCACTTCTCCGACTTTGTCCTCCGTGCTTCTCCCTCCGGTGGTCTGTCGTCAACGGCCAGTAGCTGCTGCTCTCTCCGGCAACGACCCCGCTGACAGTTCGTGTGACTGTCGGTCCCGCTGCGGCACCAGAGCTCTCTCTCTGTTACTCTCTCCCTCACTCCGAGTCCAGTCACTTCTCTTTCATTTGTTCTTTTCGTCTCTACACATCCTTCTCTCTCTGTCTCTCTCTTTAAAGGAGACATTGTGGTCCTTGTTCAAAAGTTGGTACAGTTTTCTAAAGTGTTCATGAAATGTTTAACACGTTTCAAACTCAACCTCTGGTACAAACGCATCCTTTTTTGCGGCAAATACCGCACAACTGGAAGTTAGTTGGACGAGGTCAGATAATTAAACTCTGATTTGCCACTGTGATGTCACGGAACACTGTAAATATGGACTTAGAATAAATTCAGGCAGAGTACAAAAGAACACCTCAGCCAAGGTTTTTATTTTCTTCACATTAAATGAGACGTGCACATAGTGCCGTTTATGTTGTATCTCGCTACCCTGTTTTATATGCTCAATACCACATACAGCAGCTATGGCTAGACTGATGTTTCAAACAAAAACACAGTAAATAACAGCAAAACAGTAAATAATGCTCAAGTATAAAACTTCAGATTCTATTAAAACAAAGAATATAACAAACTCCACATGAAACTAAAAGAAAGGCTCGTCATTAAAAATATGAACCATGACAGTTTTGTCCCTCTTTGTTCATCGTATCCCCAATTCATGATTCCTTCATTTATCCTCACACCACATTTAACAAACTTAATGAGTAGCTTTTAACTCATTCAGGTACATTTACCCCAGCTGAGGCTGCACATTAAACACACTGATACACAAATCAATAGCTCACCCGTTAACCCTAAATGCCCCGACTGCTGCTGAGCAGTCATGACCTCATGTTATAGTGGCTGCAGTGTATTTCCTTTTATTTCCTTTTCCTCACTCTTTGTTTTCAGCTGGGTTCCCAAAGAGCCCAGCTACATCTGACGTGTCAGGCTGAATTCTGTGGAAATGTGAAACGATGCACAGCACATCCGGAGTGACGTGACTTCAGTGAGGGTTGGAAGGCGGTGATAGCGATGCAGTCAAGTGTGGAATATAATAATACCAGAAATCATAAAACTACTGGAGGGAAGAAAAAAAGCCAGGGGAATATTAGGATCCAACACTCTGCACACCCACAAGGATGCTTGCACTTTTCCTTTACTCAGAGTAAAACTGAGTTTTAAAGAGGCCAACTTAGGTTGGTTTATGTGAATGGGCCACGTTAAGATGCCGGTTTTGGGTCCATCCTAGTACAGCTGCAGCCCCCTTTGGGAATTCGGGTGGAGCCAATGTGGAACGTGCACAGTCCCACATGGGCCTCATTTTCTCATCCCATTTATCCACACGGACCCCTCATACAAATGTTGACGAGTTCGTTATTGTGTGAATCCCATTTGGATTTCTGGATTAGTGATGCAAATATACGTTTGTGGATTCAATTAACCTGAACATTACACTTCCTTTTTTTTCTCTTAATGTTTTAAAAAAGGAGGCATGATTGTGAAAAACATGTTTTGTTAATTAAATTAATCATTTAGCATAAAGGAACCATGAATGTTACGTTTATCTATTTTTATATTTTTTTCAGCTAACTCAGATATTTATACCAACAAAAAGGTATTTTACATATCGTTTAAAAGCTAAAATTACACACTAAACTTGAACACAAGATCGACTATCGAGGCTGGGCCATGGTAGTAAGTTGTGGCAGTTATTTTACTTTTGAATGAATAAATCACTTCATTTGGAGCAATATGAAATTTTAAATTGACTTCCTTTGAAGATAAATCATAGAAATCTAAATTGTACATCTGAAAGAGACAGATCAAATACCGTTACTGGCAGTAACATGTCTTCATTATGTCTAATGAGCCATCAGCAAACGTGTGTGTGGGACCCATCCGAGATATGAATGGACTGAAAAATGGGCCCGGTATGGGATTGTCCACTCCTCCATATGAGGTTTGTTTATGTGGTTGGCCCATGTGGGACCCAGATCAGACGTCTGTACTCCACGCAGTCCACTCTAGGCCTGAGAGTGCTCTGTTGGGATAATACCGTACTGGGCTTCTCCGCCCTGCACGGAGAAGCTAAATTGGGGTGGTGCAGCGGTCTCACAAATGAATGCATCAAGTATGATACATCGCGCATTATAAGGTAAATATACTTGATTCAAAGGAGCTTCATATGTGAGGAGAATTTTAAAGTATATCCTGAATTTCAAAGAAAGCCAAACAAGAGAAGCTAAAATTAGAGAAAAACATCTCTCATCCTAGATAAAGGGTTAGGCAATCCTGCTCCTCGAGTGCCACATCTAAACATCTAACATCTAAAACATGCAGGACTGCAGCACTGGAGGACCAGGATTGCCTAACCCTCCTCCAGATCAATTCTAGTTGCTTTCCCCTTCTCACTTCCACATCATGGCAGCATAACGTGCACTATAACAAATACAGTCTGCGACATAAACTACCTGACAGAGTACCGGAACCCACAACCAGCTAGTAGCCACATTTCCAGATAAATATCATGTAGTATAACTTTTAAAAGTACCCTAATTGACCCAACAATGAAATGAAACAGCTAAAAGCAACGGAACCAACAATGAGGCAGGTCATGCATTTCATGTAAGGACGTATCGTGCAGGCATTACCACTCCTGGCCAACTGGGGGCAGCATATAACAAGAAAGTTGTCAGTCCCGAGCACAACCAAGTATGCAGTAACAGCCCCTCCCTCTGTGCAGCAACCAGGATTATGACTTTAGGGTAAATATTTGCACGCTTTCGCAACAATAGATTAAACTACCTACACAATTAAAGGACATTTTGGGAACTGATCATATTTCTTTAGTTTATTTGTTTTCCATCTTACAACTTGACTTTAAATGGTCCATCAAAGGTGATTTAAATGAAAAAGTGGAGGTTAGCTGGCTGAGCATGTATTTTATTTGCATACCAAAAGTATACAGAATGCCACAATGACTCATTACAAAGAGAACATTTCCCAACACAAACAGCTGCAGCAGATACCTGCTGATAAAACGTCACTCTTCATTATAGATAAAGCAGATACACAGCATTTTGCTTTTAACACCGGAGGACTCAAGTTTCCTCAAGAAGTGCAGTACAGATTTGTGATATCAGGTTTTTCTCCTACTTCTAGTGTCTCAAAGTAGAACTGTGTCACAGAAAATTAGTGCCGGTTGCTGCGCTCTCCCTCATTTGCAGTGGACCACCTAATTCAGTCCCTCTAGAGCGTCATTGTACTCAGTAATACATCACAGACGAGTAGGTGGAACATGCTCCTCACCTACATGTGGTCGCTGGGACTGATTACAGGGCTCTGTGTTCTACGCTTCATTGTCTCAAGTTAGAGGAGGAGCAAATCTGAATACAAAAATTCCTCTCAAACGCTTCAGCAGCACTCCTCTCTGATGCGTCATCATGCTCTTTAAAGTTTCACATTAGATCTGCCAGGTTGAGCTGTGCCTCATTCTTGAATTTAGAAATGTCAGTTTGAATATGTTTAAATGTCAACTAAGACAAAATGCAGGATTAAGAAAATGCAGGTTTGCTTGAAATTGTGTAATATTTCATGTGTTGTTGTTCAGATGAAGTTGTATTTAAGTCTAATACTTGGCGAGGACCATGTGATGTTCTCACACTAAAACCTTGGAACTGAGAGAGAATTCTTTTGTTTTTACATGACTGTATTTTAATATTTGAATAAAAAAGATTTTTGGCATGGTTTATAATTTAACCCGAAAAGGTCAGGAAAATACATTTATTGTCTTTCAAATAATGTCTTAAATGTCATTTTTACACACCAGTGTTTAATAGCTTCAAAGCAAACCATGAACATTTTCTGGCTGATATGAATGCAGTCATGGTCCCTGAAAAAATGAAGTCATTCTGAATGGCCCATACACAGGGAGACACACGCTCGGGCGTGCACACACACACACACACACACACACACACACACACACACACACACACACACACACACGCACACACACACACGCACACACATGCACACACACACTATCTGTACAACCTCCCTTGAAGTGGAGTTGCAGACTGTTTGGTGGAGAATTGTCGCCTCCTGTGGTCAGTCGGTGGTACTACAAGTTGTCCCCCGCAATCCCATGTAACAGAAGTGAATCTTAAATGCAATATCAGCCTGCAATAAAAAAAAAAACAAAAAACAAAAAAAAAAAACAAATACAGGAATGCACAGTTTAAACTCTATCTCCTTGCTGCAGTGTTAACTGTTTTCTAGCTAATATAAAATCTTCCACCAGCAAGCAGCTCTGCTAAAACAAACTAGATCTCTCCATTAGACCCCACATCTACCTTATTTACCGGAGTATAAAATCTATATCAGCCCCTGTAAACATATAGCATCAGCATCTTTTGTTGTTGCTTCCCAGTAATTAAGTACAGCAGAAAATACAATGTAATGCTCAAACGATTATAGAGACACATTCAGGGCAATGTTACAGCGATATTATTATTATTGTTGTTATTGTTCTCTCTCACAAACATCATTTTGGCTCCATTTTTACCCAGATTAAAATACCCATTAAAAATCTTTCTGAGAATTTAAAATAACAATACAGAAAATAACCTGTTAGAAAAGACCAAAAAACCCTGGAAATTCTATAGGAAATATTTGGTATTTTAATAATGAAGGCATAGATGTAAAATTGGAAAAAGCACAAAGAAGTGGATTTTCAAAAGGTCTGATTCTTCCTCCCACAGCTGCAGCACTGAAATAAGAAAGAATTGAACAAATGACAAATGAACAAACTTTAAACCTCTATTAACTAATTTGGGCTCTTTTGGTGGTTCACTACAAAGACTCCCTCAGCTTCATATAGAAAGACTTAGAAACCCTGTCAGTGAAAGAGATTTATAGATATATATATATATATATATATATATATATATATATATATATATATATATATATATATATATATATATATATATATATATATATATATATATATATATATATAGGACAGTTACAAGTACCTTGGAATACCACAGGCAAATGGTAACCTCAAAGGGGCTACAAGGAAAATGGCAACAGCCAAATACCTCCAGCGAGTAAGGCAGGTCCTAAGAAGCCAGCTCAATGGCAAGAACAAGTCCCGGGCAATAAACAGCTATGCCCTGCCAGTGATCAGATACCCTGCAGGAATAATAAGGTGGCCAAAGGAAAAGATACAGACCACAGATGTTAAGACAAGGAAGCTCCTCACCATGCATGGTGGGTTCCACCCCAAATCCAGCACCCTGAGACTGTACGCAAGCCGTAAGGAAGGAGGCCGAGGACTAGTGAGTGTGAAAGCCACTATCCGGGACGAAACTGCCAAGCTCCATGAGTACATCAAGGACAAGGCCCAAACGGATGACGTACTCAGTGAATGCCTCAGACAATGGCAAGGTGAAGAGGTGCTGGAGGAGGAAGCATCATGGGAGGACAAGCCCCTACACGGGATGTACCATCAAACCATAACTGAAGTGGCTGATCTCAAGAAATCCTACCAATGGCTAGAGAGAGCTGGCCTACAGGACAGCACAGAGGCACTCGTCCTGGCTGCACAGGAGCAGGCTCTGAACACCAGAGCAATAGAGGCCCAGATATACCACACCAGACAAGACCCAAGGTGTAGGTTGTGCAAAGAAGCACCGGAAACAATCCAGCACATAACTGCAGGGTGTAAGATGCTGGCAGGGAAAGCATACATGGAACGCCATAACCAAGTAGCAGGCATACTCTACAGAAACATCTGTGTGGAGTATGGGCTGGAAACCCCAAGGTCAAAATGGGAAACACCTCCCAAGGTGGTGGAAAATGACAGAGCAAAGCTCCTGTGGGACTTCCAGATTAAGACAGACAGGATGGTGATGGCAAACCAACCAGACATCGTGGTGGTAGACAAAGGGCAGAGGAAAGCCGTGGTGGTGGATGTGGCAATACCAAGTGATGGTAACATCAGGCGAAAGGAACACGAGAAGCTTGAGAAATACCAAGGGCTTAGAGAGGAGCTGGAGAAGGCCTGGAAGGTTAAGGTGACAGTAGTGCCCGTGGTGATCGGAGCACTCGGGGCAGTAACCCCCAAACTGGAAGAGTGGCTGCAGCAGATCCCCGGAACAACCTCAGACATCTCAGTCCAGAAACGTGCAGTGTTAGGAACAGCAAAGATACTGCGCAGAACCCTCAAGCTCCCTGGCCTCTGGTAGAGGACCCGAGCTTAGAAGGGACACCACCCACGGAGGGTGAGGAACGAGTTTTGTTTTATATATATATATATATATATATATATATATATATATATATATATATATATATATATGCTTATCTATCTGCAGTACTGTGCAAAGACCACCCATAGTGTTGTTTTTTGATCAAAGCTTTAATGGCATCCATATTTTTCAGTCAGTTTATTAAGATCCATTCATCAATTATATATATTCAGGGTCACAGGGGTCTGCTGGAGTCTATCCCATCTGTCTGTCTTTGGATGGAAGGCAGGGTACAGGGCTCTTTATCATTGTCCAAAGAAAAAGTACAGCAATCATGTCTGTACAAGATAAAACCACAAAAAATTACTCTGCAGGCAAAGTCAGTATGTAATATGAGCTTCCTTAGAACCAAGCACAGATCGAACTGTAGTTAAGGAGACAGTCCAACAGAGATCTATTTATCTCTAATCAAAAAAAAAAAAAAAAAAAAGCGTGGTTTTTGTATATTCTGTTAACAGCCTCAAAGAGATGGGAAATAAATAAAGGTTGTCTTTATTGTTGACTTGAGACTTTGGCGCAGTAATATAAATGAACACAGAGGAAGCGTTTAAAAGCACAGGTTAGAAAGCATCGATTCCAGCTTCACCTTTTCATCACTGAGCCGTCATTGATTCAACAACCTGGATCTGTGATCCTCCTTGTGTGTGTGCAGCAGTTCTGAACTGACAGGATGAATATTCAAACACATCAGGACAGCTAACACAAAGACTGTGAACAACAATAGTCGCTGTACGTAGGACCTTCAAGGATTGGAAATGGGCTGAGAAAAAAACCACCACGGAGAGTCACTGGGTTCCATATTTCTTAATGGTCAAACAAGCTACCAGCTGCCACAAGAGCAGGGGTGTCCCCCTCTACGTCCAACAAACTCGAGGAAACTGTCATCCTGCAAGATCTCACGTTGGTTAAGAACTTCCTAACCAAAACCTGAATGTTGCTTCAATTGCACTTAATCTGCAATTTACCATGCTTACATTGGTTTAATGTTTTTCCACTGTTGCAAGTTGCTTTGGATCAAAGTGTCTGCTAAATGTAATGGAATGTAAAATGAGTGGCAAATGAAGTGAAAGAGGTTGGAGCACTGATGCCGATCAGTCAGGACCGCTGGAAGTTCAGTGCCATGTGTATTACCAAGACGTGACTATAACCTGACTGTGACAGCAGCTTTCATGCAGGAAGACTGAGACTGGAAATAGAACTACACCCATAAAAGGAGGAGGGATTGCAGTGCTTATTAGCAACAGATGATGTAATCATGGACTTGTTACTGTGAAGGAGTGTCTCTGCACCCTAGATATTGAACTACTGGCTGTGAATTCCTGTCCATGTTTCCTACAGAATTAAATGCTGTCTAATCCTATCAGATATCAGACAAAGCTATAGCGTGTGTGTGGGTCAGTGTGTGTTAGTTTTCTGTTGGTTATCTGACCCTGTGATGGGCTGTTGACCTGTCCAGGCTGTGCCCCTGCCTTTGGGTGCTGGGATAGGCTCCAGCAGATCCTAAATCTGCAGCACTCGAATAAAGGGACAAAAGCCCCTGGATGAAAACATTTTATCTATCTATCTATCTATCTATCTATCTATCTATCTATCTATCTATCTATCTATCTATCTATCTATCTATCTATCTATCTATCTATCTATCTATCTATCTATCTATCTATCTATCTATCTATCTATCTATCTATCTATCTATCTATCTATCTATCTATCTATCTATCTATCTATCTATCTATCTATCTATCTATCTATCTATCTATCTATCTATCCTGTTGCCAGGAAAATGCATTTCCAGGGGAAGCTCAAGTTAAAAAGTTTTTAATTCGATGATGTTTGATGAAAAACAACTGCTTTACAGTAACATCCATCCGGTCTAAAGAGGAGGGCGTTTGCATCAGCTGCTGCTACAAAACTTATTTTTTCAACCTTTTGCAGTGTTTCTGGAGCAGATACGCCCACCCCCGACAGGGAGCCGGAGCGTTGCCCTGATAGGCTACCTGTGGACCGGACTGCGTGGAGTCTGACACTGATCACGCTCTGTGCTTCGTGTTTCTGAGTGGAGGCGAGGCTGAAGGGCTCAAGTTGTCCTGTGGCGACACTAGAAGGAGGCAGGCAGACTTCAGAGTACAGAGCAGACCAGCAGTCCTCCGTCCGTCAGTATCAGCAGCCGCCAGGCAGCATCTCTTCTCGGCTCGTGACTTGGCGTTTTTTACCTGGACTTTGTCATCCATCGCGGCTTTCGCAGCCCGTGAAGGCAGCCCGCACCCCGCATCCTGCACCCCGCATCCTGCACCCCGCATCCCGCAACCCCGGCGGCTGCCTGCCTGTACTGTGCGCGGAGTTTTGGATGGGTCGGCCGGCTGCAGCGGTGCTCGCGGTGCTGGCCGCGTGCCTCTGGCGCGGACCGCTGCCGTGCGCGGCGGGGACAGGCCAGCCGCTCAATGACAGACCCATCATCGGTAAGATTACACGGCAGAAAATCTGGTTTATGTCCAAACGGGCTGAACGCACCCGATTATGACAGCTGTTATGTAATTGTCGGAGAATGTTCTAGAAAAGGTGCGCGTGGGTGAAGGGACGGTGACTGGAGGTCCGGCGGGCGGGTGTGTGCATGGGGTCTTTGAGTTGAAACCACCAGTCAGTGTGATGAGGATCTGTCCTCTTTTTGGTTTTCTTTCTGTGTTGTTTCTACTTGAAGTTGACTCACTTTAACCAAAACCAGAATTTAGAACAGGTTAGGCTATAATTATTATCATGAAATGCATTATTAGTAGTAATATTTTAGTTGTCCAGTGCCACCAAAGTCAACAGTGATCCTGTTGGAGGTTCTGCAGAATGAGAAAGACTCCATTACTGAACCATCCCTCCTGGACTTCTGGTGTGATGAGAAAATGATCTGTTCTTTCTTGTATTGTGTAAAGCTGCTGCCATCATTGTGGTCAGGGTTTTGCGGCATTGACTCAACAGACGTGTTCATGTGTAAAGAAGGAAGTGTTAATCCAGCCAGTCACACTACAGCTTATAGTCCATCATTTACTTTTGGTGTTTGCATTTTAGTTTGAAAGCAACCGCTCGCACCAACCATCATTAACTAACAACAGTCTCTTTCAGGTGTCTGACACGTCTGTACACTCCTCAGTGACTAATACATGTTCAGACTCTTCTTAACGTGTATTTAGTAGCTGCTCTGTGATACAAACAGGACAGGAGTAGTGCACGTCATCATCAGCGTTATCGGGGCGTCATCTGATTATAACTTGTAGAAGGAAGAAGTTGTGTCAAAAGTACAAGTTAGATTTGATATTTAGTGATGAGGAGCAACGATTTCCAAAATCCCGTAACTGGATAACACTCAGTCCAAATGGTGAATGGTAACATAAATTGGGATTCTGTAAAGCATGGCTGTATGTGTCTGAATAAATCTTATTTTCAAGTGATAGAAGAAGCTGAAACAGAGAAGGAAAAAAAAACTGTGTAAGAAAGGCACATATCTGTCCAGATAGCTGTTTGCTGTTCCAACTAACCACCATCAGCTAAATCAAAGATTTATCTGTAGTCTGTGGCGTTGCAAGTTAACCAAAAAAACCCGGGTTGGTTGGTTCCCCGGCTTCGCCGACATCAGAAAACCTGGATGATGCAGCGCTGCATGCAGGAGATGGAGCGGGAGATCCTTGCTTCACCTCCCAACTCGAAAAGCGGCCGTTCCAGTACTCTTTGCTGCTCCTGCTGTTGAGCTTCTTTCTGAGGCTCTTACGTTTGTTTATGAGCTGACTATATGTCTTGCAAAGCTGCTATCTGGCATGTAAAAGGGGTTATTGGCACCTGTCATGTTGGAGGCTGACAAACTGGTCTGTGTTGTTAACCATTTCCCCTCACATGCATGTGTATTGGGACAGTAGAAAGGAGTCTAGTTGAACTGTGCACGTAGGCTTAATGTAATGACTGAACGTGTTGCTCAAGACCGGTCTGCTGTGGAAATCCACAGTGGGGCAGAAAGCAAGGAAGTTGTTCAACAGACTGCGAACTACTGACATTTACTTCACAACTGAACATTGTTCAGGAGCAAACTTGTAAATGTAATAAACAGAGGCCAGCTCATGGTTCCCTCATTTACATATCTTCTGAGCGTAGTAAAACAATACATGCGTTGTTTTCTTTGCATGGTTATACAGAGATTCCAGTGAGAAAACAAAAGAACTCGTTTCAGAATCATTCCAAGATCTTTCCACCCAACTGATGTCTGATGTCTGTCTGATGTCTGTCTGATGTCTGTCTGATGTCTGTCTGATGTCTGTCTGATGTCTGTCTGATGTCTGTCTGATGTCTGATGTCACGGTGCCAGATGTGGGCGGGGCCAGGCTGGGTGCTCTTCATTCCTTTTTCATTTGCAGCATTCGAGAATCTCTTGTTTTTGTCTTTGACTGTTGCTGAAAACCCCAGATTCCGCTGGCCTGCCTCATGACATTGATCTTGACAAAAATAAAATCATACGGGACACTTTGTGCATTCACCTTATTTTCTTGGCCTTAATCAATCAGGCACACAGAAAGTAATTTAATTTATATGTTAATCACATAATTTTATCCGTGTCAACTGCTGTCAACGTCGTTTCCTACCAGTAAGTGACCTCTTCAGGAGGTTTGCTACTACTGAAGCAGTAAGCGTAGTGGTGTCTCATGTGTGATCGTGTCATCGTCTGCATATCATGTCTTACGTTTGAAACTGTGGTTGTTAAACACGGAATCAGACACAGAGATTCGAGTGAGAAGCTGAACTTTACTCAGTTCTCTTCTACTGGTCCAGCTAAACATCAGTTAGACAACTGCAGCTCATCCAGAACTCTGCTACTCCAGTCCTCACTGAGACCAAAACACTGGACCACATCAGTCCAGCTCTGAGGTCTTCACACTGGCTGCCTGTCCGACAGAGGACAGACTTTAAAGTTCTGATGCTGGTCTATGAAGCTCTGAATGGTCCAGGACCAAAATACATCAGTGACCTCCTGACCCAGCATGAACCTTCCAGACCCCTCAGGTCATCTGGATCTGGTTTTTATCAGTTCCCAGAGTCAGAACCAGACGTGGAGAAGCTTCCTGCAGCTTCTCTGCTCCACGTGTCTGGAACATCTCCCAGAAATCCTCAGATCAGCTGAAACACTCAGTTTATTTAAATCCAGGTGGAGACTCACCTGTTCTCAGCTGCAATTGAACAAAGACACAAATTTACACTGTTTTACTTTTAAGATTAAGTTACAAAACTTGATTTATTTTAACAACTGATTTATCTCTTATTTTTCTTTTTTCATTTTTAATTAATGCTTTTTTTATTTATATGATGTTTTAATGTCTCTGTAAAACACTTTGAATCACCTTGTTGTTGACTTGTGCTACACAAATAAACTTGCCTTGCCTTGCCTTGCCTTGCCTTGCCTTGCCTTGCCTTGCCTTGCTTTGCCTTGCCTTGCCTTGCCTTGCCTTGCCTTGCCTTGCCTTGCCTTGCCTTGCCTTGTCGATCATAACCCTAAAGTTTGGATGGCAGCACACTTGTTCAAGTGAACTGCACTAACAGCATCCCGACAGGAGTTTGCTTTAATCAAGTCAATATGCCGAGTGTGAATGCACCTCAACACGACTCAGTCTCACTCAGCGTGTCTTCTTCTCTACCAAGGTGTGTTGGCACAAGAAAACCTCCCAGGAGACCAGTTTGCTTATGGCTCTTCTTACATCGCTGCCTCCTACGTCAAATACGTGGAGAGCGCTGGGGGCAGGGTTGTACCCATCCGGTAAGACAACTGAAAAAATACATTTCACTCCACTTGGTCTGGATTAACTTGTAATAGAGGCTCCCAGAGGGACTTTTAGTCAGTCGGCCCTCAACCCTCAAACTCCACAATACTACCTTTCACAGAGTACTTTAAATGTTTAAATGCTTTAAATGCTATCAAGTCTTTATTATGTACTCGCATAACAGAGTCTGTCTTTATTATTTGCTTTGCCTCATTCAAAACATATTTATATGACCCTATAATGCTCAGATCAGTTCTAGTTGATGTGTTGACAGTCTCGATTACAATGTTAATGTGAAGCGCTAAGAAAACGTGTTTGACAGCTGGTGCTGTCATTTGTATCACGTTGGTATGTTATGTTAGTTATAATTAATAAAAAATGAGGGGTAAGTGCTTGCTCTTGTAAGACATTTTTATTAGCAGAAGAAGAAGCTTGTCTATGCATATCTTAGTGTCAGTTATGTTACAGATGCAACAACAAGCGTTTACACATTATCTTCTACAATGTGCAGACGTAACCAGAAGAACCAGACCTCATGAATAACAAATAAAAGTTGAGTGTCAGGAGCAAACTGGTATTCAAAGCTTAGGAAGGAGACTATTTGACAGTTTTTGGACACTCATTAACAGCAGGTCTGCTACAACTCTGGGAACATCAAGATGTTTGTGCTCCAACTCTGTCTCAGTCTATCTGCCGGGACCATCAGTCACGGTGTCTGATAGGGACTAATGTGGGTGGAGCTTGTATAAATAGGAAGGGCAGGCTTCTGTTATTACTCGGTTTTACACCTTTGTATAGTGCAAATTGTTTGTTTGTTGTTTTTTTTTTGTATTTCTTGTCATAAATTCTAATAAAAAAGGAGTGACTGATGCATTAGCTCGACTTAGACTCTTATCTGATTTAAATATTGCTGCCTTTCTGTCTCTTTTGCTCAACAGAATCAATCGCACAGAAGAAGAATATGCAAATATATTCTATTCAATCAATGGGTGAGTTGGCAGCAGGTTTCCTTTTGTTACACATTGATTGTCTTTTCTACCACTGGTCCAATGATTAAATGATGATTTGATTATGTGGTAAAAAACCTAACTTAACTCTACCTTTAAGGCTCCTCCCAGCAGAGGGCGCTGTTGCGTAGATGCAGGCTTGTAGCCATGGCAACTGGTTAAATGTCATTTGTTAGATTTTTCTTGCTTCTGTTTTGTTGAGTTTACTGAAATATGATCTTTTTTTTGCAAATCATCTTCAGACAGCTGTAAGAGGAACCAGTAGGTCAAATGTGCTGTGTCAAGTTATCTGAGGTTTAGAGGTTTAACCAGAGTAAGAATGTAAGAATGTCACAATAAACCCCAAACCGTCTTCAAGTGATACGCAAGTGACTGTAAAGTCACTGTGGTAGTTACAGCAAAAAGCCGTTGCTATTCAAGTCATCCTTTGATGATGATGGTTTTCTTATACCACCCTTACAAGATATATTAAATAAACTCTCTGAACAGTGAAAAAACCAGTGGTTTGTGTAAGTAAAGTTAATCAGGCTGAGAAGCTTCTGTTAATAGTCTTTTAGTCCAACCTGTGTGGTTTAGTCATTTTTGTATCTCACCTGGGGGATGTAAATCCACCTGTAATTTTCTGTAAACTATTCTGTATTCTGTACGATCAAAGCACTGACATGAAAACGTTTTCATCAGGCTGTTGCTGCCAGGAGGAGATGTAAATATTCAGACGTCCCAGTACAGTCGAGCTGCCAAGATCATTTACAAGTTGGCTCTGAGGGTATGAAATCTGACGTGATTTCCAGACTCAAGTAGGACTTCAGCATCTCGTTTGAGCGTGTTTTCATTTTCGTCCTCGCTCTTCCTCGGCAGGCCAATGATGCAGGGGACTACTTCCCCATCTGGGGAACTTGTCAAGGCTTCCAGCAGCTCTCCGTCCTCACGGCCAACAAAAATCTGCTCACTCTCACCCACACCAAGGCGGTAGCTCTGCCTCTCACTCTTACATCAGGTATTCTTGTCTACTTCCTCAGACAACCTTGTTTTATGAACTCTACCTACTCTACTTGTCTCTTGCCCTGGAAATGTGTATTAACATACAGTTTGTTTTTGAATCAAATTACAGATATTAACAGTATGAGACCCTGCACTCTTTGACAAGTGTTAGGCAGAGCTTAAAGTACTGGCTAAACTAGACCAATGAAGCTAAAGCATAAAAGTCTTCTGCAGAACGAAGGTCCGTCCTCGCTGGAGTTTCAGGGGCTGCAGCCTCGTCACACAGCAGCCCGCAAAGCGGTGAAACCACACTTCAAACCAAATCTGTGACTTTTCTTTGGGTTGTGGGTCATGTCATTAGTTTCCCGTAAACGTGAAAAAACTGTGAAATACTTTAATCACAACATCTGCCACTCGATCATGCCCACCATAGGGGATTAGAGCAGAATGAAGTGAAAAAGACATTCTCATCTATTTGTCAATGCATTTAAAACCAGTTAAATAGGTCCAAAAGATAAGAAAAAAGACAGACATGTAGTTGGACTGATACGCGTGTCAAGTAAAAGCTGTTTACCAGATGATGAATCAGAGTCTAACATGGATGAAAGCTAGAGACTAAATGCATTTATTTAGATCAGTGGTCTTCAACCCTGGTCCTCAACATCCACTGTCCTGCATATTTCAGACGTGTCGCTACATCGACACTCGTGATTCTAAATAATGATCGTTATCAGCTCGTCATCAAGGTCTGCACGAGTCTCTTAGTGACACAGCCGTTGGTGTCATGGTGTGCTGAAGCAGAGAAACATCGAACGCATGCAGGACAGTAGATCTGGAGGACCAGGGCTGACGACTACTGACTTAGATGTTTGTTAGGTATATGTTTGATGTATATAAGTACATCAAACACCAGCTTTCTAAAAACGGAGACAAAGAAACAGTTTCTACTGAGAACTGGAATCATCTTCTCCTAAAGTGGAGGTTTCAATGTCAAAATCCTTCACTATATCATTTCTTTAAACTTCAACATGACATTCTGGGATTCCGTTTATACGAATCCTACTAGAGAAATACTGAAGAGCTGAAATTCCTTCAGGGTCACCTCTCGAACCGAGAGGTCAGAGACTCTGACACCACCAGCCAACATGGGGCCAGATGAAACACATACACATACTCGTACATTCAGTCCCACTTATATAAAAGTAATGTCATCGGTAGTAAACTAAAGCCTTCTGCTCTCTCAGCCAGACTTTCTCCAGTAACACTACGTGAACATTTCTGGAAAGGTTGCATAACAATGCCCCTTCATTTGAATATGAGTCTTCAGAGTTCTTTGTCAGGACGATTCATTATGTTCCAGGATTCCTTCTCTTATTTACAAAAAGAAAAAGACAGGAATTTCTAGAGGTAAACTGAATCCATGACTTAGTCAAAGTGATGACATCACTTGTCTGACTCCATAGGTCATGTAGCTGTCACTTAAAAAAAAACCAAGCTCCTAACTATGCATCCAAGGCACATATGTGGATTTTAGTTCTGCATTGTTTTGCAAAACCCAGCTACACTGATGATGTTTGCTGTCCAAACATCACTCCTCCTGACACAAATCTATTTCCATCCTGCAGCAGCCCACTCCAGCCGTCTCTTCCAGAGTTTTCCCAAGGATCTGCTGCAGGCTCTGACTGATCAAAACATCACTTCCAACTTCCACAGCTGGAGTCTTACACCTCAGGTATTGTCTTCTGATGCTCTTGTTTTGGTTGCCTTGTCTCCCCCCTGAGACGATTATTACATCCTGTAACAGCTGCAGAGCTTCAGTGATCCGGAGTTTTGGAGGTTTCCTCCCTTCCACCTATTTAAGTAAAATCACCAGTATATTTCGGACATCTCGGACAGGTCGCCAGTCTGTCGCAGGTTTGCACTTATCAACTTCACATTTTTTTTCCAGCCATCAAAAAAACAAAAAACCCAACATACAAATGTTTCAGAGTTGTGTTCTTCATTAGAGCCTGGAAGTAAAGACTGCCTCTCCAAGCTTGTGTGTTACAAATGCATTGTTTTTAAAAGAAACATGTGAATTTAAAGTCTCATTATGGTCCACTATGTAGGGTTGTAAAGGTGGATTTTTGTGCATTGCAGTTCACTGTGAAACTGTTTTCCTTCACCAAAACATATTCAGACACTTTGTTGTGATCGATCCTTCGTGTCTGAAACTTAGCTTTTTAGTTCATCTTGTTTTGTGTGGTTTGGTTACAGTTCAAATCAGTCTGACCAGACCCTACTGTAAATGCATTCTCACATTTGACAGGCAGAATAAAGTCTGAAATTTGGTTTAATATATGGTTTCAACCTGCACTAAACAGCTCATGCCACTCCACTTTTCACGACTCTCCTCTGGGTTCCTGTTGCTGCTGTGGAGAAATCCACTCTGAGGGTCATGACACAAAACACAGAAATCAAAGAAAAACCTGTCTCTGAACTCTACAGAACTACAGCCAAAATGCCAAGCTGAAGAGGTTTTACAAAGTCCTGTCCACCAACAGCGATGGAAAGAAGGAATTCATCTCCACCATGGAAGGTACACATCTTCATGGACAAATTTGCAGTTAGAAACCCGTTAATGTCTTTGTCTTACTTGACGTTTCTTATGAAAGCGAACTGACTCTGATAGTAGTCCAGCATTTAGAAAATTGTCCACTAGATGGCGACAATTTGACACAAACATTTTCATGTGGAGCAACAATAAAACATGTAGTTTTAATTGGCGTGTTTTTCTTGATAATAATTAAAATAGTTCAGATTTTTTTTATACTATAATATCAGAGATTGTATGGGATTAAATTCTAGAGAAAGACTGTGATTTCTTTTTCTGACAATGTTTCTGGTTTTCCTCAGCTTACCGATACCCATTTTATGCTGTTCAGTGGCATCCGGAAAAAAGTCCCTTTGAGTGGATCGAGAAAGCGGGGATGGTTCATTCCACCTCTGCTGTCAGAGTCAGCTTCTACACAGCCAGGTTCTTCGTCTCTGAAGGTACCACATAACATCTCTGGTCATGTTTTTGCCTCTGCCGGGATTTCATGACACATCCTGAAAAAATTAGAAGCCACTGAATGTACAAAATTCACGGAGCAACGGTCAAATTATGCTGACCACACACTAGATGACTTTGCTAAAACTTTAAAAAGATTTTTAAAACTCTTTACCCCACATGTAAAGACTGACAGTAGTTTTAAGTCGCTCAAGATCAGTGGTCTTGGACGCTCAGAAGTTACACAACTAAAATCACATCCCCTTTTCAATCAAAGGACAAAGGATTCAATTCATTGTGGAATGACATAGTTTGGATAAAACAAAACTAAAATTGTAACGTCAAAACAGAGCAAAGGCTCTATACGGTCAGACAGTCCTTTTAAAAAAAAAATTGGAATTTACTTTAAACAGTAAATAAAAACAGTACTTTACCATTTACTTTTTAAAATGGTGCAGCAGGTAAATGTACCCATGAGGCATTTCAAAAAGTCCTTTTGAAGTAACAGTTCACACCACTTTGTCCATGCAGACCTAAAAATAAAACAGAAACATGAAACAGCACAGAGACTAGTCTACTATTCATGCTCTCAAGTGTTAAAAGTTGGACTAGCTGTACACAGCGAGGAAGAGATCCATCCTGCTGTAAAGGCAGTTGCAGTGGACCCGTCTGGAAAAGAGAAAAGCGTGAATAACCCTGTCAAGGGCATCATGCGGAAGATATGGCTTGATTTTACTAATTAGCCTGAAATGATAAAAACTAGACTGCACCACTGCACTGACCTGTCTATCAAATTAAAATTATTACTGAACGTAACCCCAAGATTCCTGATGAACGGAAGCTTAGATGGGTCCATGGAGCCAACAGGACTGTTACCAGGTCAGCTTTCCCACTTAGTTAAGTTCAGCTCCACCTATGGTTTAACTTCCTGTAAACACTTCCTCAAATTCTACACACTGGGCTCCACCACATTTCAAGGGTAAATAAATCTTGATGTCATCTGCATAACAATGAAATTATATTTTTCAAAGATGGACCCCAGTGAAAGCAGATAAAGAGGAAATACAACAGGGTCCAATATAGAGCCTTGAGGTACCCCATATTCAGTGACGTGCAGTCAGTGGACGTCATCATGGAAATATAAAATTTTAAATAAATCAAATGGTCATATTTATTCATTGTTAAAGTTCTTACAATTTTTGGAATTGTTTTTCAAAATCATTTACCGTTCCAATACCAAGAGACGAGCGCTCAGCGCTGACTGAAATCCACGGTGAGGCTCGGTATGCTATGCAGTGACACCGGTTTGCTGTCCCTCGGCATGTCGCTATTAAAATGTTCCAACACTACTATATTAATTCAGTTTATTAGTTCAGCTGGTTATATAATGCACAGTGTTTATTTTTATCATCAACAACTGTATGTGTGTCACGTATTCTTGTGCTGAGCGTCATAAAACTGCTGCGCAGAGCTGCAAAGTGAGGCTGCAGTTCTCCTCCCTCATGGCAGGGGGCGCCAGAGATACCAGAGGTTCTTCTGGCAGCAATAGAATTAATGACAGCATTAGATAAGGATGAGGAGACTTTTACAAACAATTATCACTTTTATTCAAAAGCAGCGGTGCATGGACTTCATTTGTAAGTAAAAGGAAGACGACAATAACATTGTTTTAAAGTTCTTTTTTTCTATGATACAGTTTGTATATGTAAAGAATGCTGATATGAAATTTTAAACAAAGCACGTTAAACTTTTGACAATCACATTTTGAATAATCTGCTCTGTAGAGTTCATACATTTGTAAATGTGACTGTGATGACGTCACTGCCTCACCAGACATGAACCTCACCGCACGTCACTGCGCATCCTTACGTAGGGCCTCTAGGACAAAACAGAATCACTCCTCAAACCATTTAGGAGCTGTACCCTTCACACCAACCGACTGCTCCAATCGTTACAATAAAATATCACGATCCACCGTATCGAAGGCAGCGGTGAGATCAAGAAGAAGTGGACGTCCCAGAATCATCTGTTAAAGGTCCTTGCACACTGTGAGAAAGCGGCTTCTGTACTGTGACACGGCTTAAAACTGAACGGAAACTTGTTAAAGGTTCCAAAAGGCTCTACGTGACTCTCTAGTAGACAATAAGGCAGCTCCTATAAAATAATCGAGAGAAAAGGCAGCTTGGAGATTGGCCTGAAGTTCGAGAAGACATTTGGGTTAAGAAGAGGCTGCATGACGGCATGTTTAAGGGCAGCTGGCAACAACCCAAAAGAAGACTGGTATTAACCAAACTAACTACCCAGGCACCTCTGGCTTTAACGAGCTCCTTCAATAGTCCAGGAGGAATACACCTGGACAATATGAAGGTCTCGTGGGATTATGTCGGAAATCTGAGAGTCACGGGGTCAGAATGATCTAAGACAGCAGAAATGGCAGCATCAGGAGTAAGTAAATGTGAGAACCTGACAGCTCTCACTTCTTTAAGTACCAGCGAGGTGATGAAACTGCTTTAGGGTTACACAGTCTCTTCAGGTAATATTGGATCCCTGTTTTGTCTTCATGTTTCTCCTCCAGCCATGAAGAACCACCACCGTTTCTCAAGTCCAGCTGAGGAAGACAGAGCTCTCATTTACAACTTCCACCCCATCTACAGAGGCATCCAATCAGTCTTCATTCAGAACTATTACTTCGATTGATGAACCATTCTGAAGATGAAACAGGCCCGTGTCCTGTCCAGGCGAAGCATCATGTTCTAAAGCCGGCTTGTGGTTGTCGTTACCTTTGTTGCCTGAAACCATTTGTGAAATGCAGAAATGCAAACAAAACAAAAATAAAATGTGGTGATAAATGATAAAGGAATAAAGAAAATATTTGACAAAAATGAAAACACAAACGTGTGTAATTCTGAATGTGAAGAAAGATGGAACCATGAACACGCCCACCTCATGTCAATCATTCTCCTTCAGCCGAACCCCGCCGAATAGCTGCAGAGTAAAAAGTCGGGCTCGTAATAACAGTTGGTTGCTTCACAAACGCAGTGGAACGACAATTACAGATATAAACTCTCCTGGTGTGAACGACAATGATTTACTGGCTCGACTTCTTTTGGAATGTCTTTCAGGTCTGAAGTCCAAAAACATTAATGAATTTAAAAAATTTAAGAAACCAATATTTGGGTCAGAATTGTTTGAAAACACGAGTCAAAGGTTTTGTTTTCATTTGACTTTCTAAAGTGTCCCCACCCTGTTAGATTCTGGTTTGTATAAACCACAAAGGTATAACGGTGCCGAAAGGGAAAAGTGTAACCTGAGCCCCGTTTTCACGTTTATTTCTGTGGACTTCAGAGAAGGTTTTCTGAAAAGTGACAATCCTGTGCAGGCTGTCAGAAAACTTTCAAAGGCAGCTTCAGGTGCGTGCAGGGCTGGACTGGGACAAAAAGCGGCCCCGCTCCTCCACCCGCGCAGCCCCCGGCGGTCCCCGCGGTACGCTCCTCCTACCGGACACCCGCGGCTGCTGATGAAGTGGAAGCTCCACCAGATTCACCAGCAAACATTTGTGTAATTTTAATTCATTTGGTGGCATATGCGTGAAGGGTTCGTCGTTTTTTGTTGCTATTTTTTCCTCCTTTTCACCCCCTCTGCTCTCAAAGAGGGAGGGGGGCCCTGGCCCTCGGCTGTAAGCGTCCATCCCAGAATCGATCACGATTAATGGTCCGATCTACCAGTTTTGTGGACCAAGAGCTATCTTGACTAATACCTCTGTAAAAACTACTGTTATTTTGAATTTATTCGTGGTTACTTGCTTCATATTTACTCTTTCTTTATATAACTTTAATAGAAATGTTATATTCTCTTTGTACAAATGGAAACAGAAACCGTGTAACGGTTGGAAAAGGGAACCACATTTATCAGATTTTTATCTACTACTTTTCTTTCACTCATTTTCCCCACATATGACAACTTTAAAAGCAAAGTAAAGATTAATAAATTAATTACTTTTGCTCTTTGTTAATAAAATAACCAATTAGTTTTATTGTTGTGCAAAACTTCCTTTAAGACCTTCTATATTTCAGACATCTCTTGCAACAAAGACTTCAGAGGCTTTGTTGATGATAAAAACTTGAGTTGTGCTGTCTTGGCTCCAGTCTAATAAATCCCCACTTTTACGGCATACATAAAGATATTGGGGGTAATGTACACGACCTAATCCTTCTTCAGTAGAATCCGAACCTGCAGGTGGAGCTGGGGGAAGGAGGGACTTCAGGAGGAGCAGTGAGCTTGGCAGGTGAGAGAAATCAGGAGGCATTTGAGAGCGGAGTTGTGTCACATTTACTTCCATGCAGACTGCTTGATTTTTCCTCCTACACTTGTGAAGCTGATGTCTCATCCTCCCTGAACCACTCCGAGACAATCTCAGCCTCTTAAATTCTGGCCGTCTCACGAATATGCCCAAAGCATCAGAGAAGAAAAACTGTTGATTAATGCTCATTCAGTATATCCAGTTATTTTTCTCAACTAGATTTCACCAAACTGACATGACCCCTCTTGTACATCTGGGTTCCTTTGGCCAGAACACAAAGCCAACCATCACAAATCTTGCTGTTAAAATGGACAGGACCTAAACCTCATTCAGATCAGGGCAGATGTGAAGTCAAGTTTCTTCCAGATGAGACAGTTGCTCAAATCAACACCTATACTTATGAGGTGGTGCTTTGTGCTAGTCACCCATCCCTTTGTTACCTTTCAGCTGGAAAACTGGAAGTATGAATGTACTGTGTGTGGGTGTTGGTTCAATTGGAGCTACAGATACCATTTCTGTGTGTGTCCAAGCATAGCCTTGAGAGGTTTTTACACAGATATACATCTAGGCTGAGCTGGGATGGGCTCCAGCAGACCCCCGTGACCCTGTGGGTATTAAAAGTGGTTGGCTATCTAGGTTGGGTGTACACAACTAACTAACCACTAGATGGCAGCACGACACCGTTACATCTATATTCTCTCCGGCAGCGATTTTCAACCACTGAGCTGGGACGAGTTTGCCGTGGGAGACGATCGGGTATGCCCAAGGAAAGGTTCTAGTTTAGAGTAACCCTCTAAAGTCAGACATAGAATTTAACACAGAGAAAATCATTATAACCATTATAATATATAATATAAAATCATTATATATATATATATATATATATATATATATATATATATATATATATATATATATATATATATATATATATATATATATATATATATATATATATATATATATATATATATATATATATATATTATCATATGATTTATATATATTTTATATTTTTTTAGGAAGCATTTGTTATATTTTGAAATAGAAAACATCCCCAATTAACAGTTTCTAAACAATAGTTTTTGGATCATTATGATTACATTGAGTAATTTTATTAATTTTATTTTTCTGTTGCATAAAACATTTATTTAGTTTATTGTTTTGAGTATGGGGGATGATGCAGATGTCTCAGAAATTCATATATCAATTATGGCACATGTGGCAATAACATTAAACATACAGCAAAAACATCATATTCAGGTGGTGGTGTGCCAGATAATTATTGTTTTATCATAAAAAATGTGTCATGCTGAGAAGAATGGTTGAGAAACACTGCACTATGGAGCAGTCTGGGGAGAGACTGCTCTCGTCGTGTTCAGTCTGTCGTTAAAACTGTTAGATTTAAACAAAAAAACACAACACTAGTCTTGTAGTCATGTAGAAACTCAAAGAGTACCCTGAAGGCTGCTGGATACTAAAGAAAATGTTGTGGGGTTTGTTCAAATACCAACAGATGTGACATCGTCTGGAAATCCCTTCTGCTGGTTTAAGTTCTGCCAACAAAATGCAGACAAACAGGAAAAAGACCTGCAGTCCTTTAGGAGTTTGTTGCACAAAGATGGTGAAAAAAATAAACTGAAAGCAGTTTCTGTGTTTTGTAAACTCATGATGGCGTTCTTGATTATTTGCCAAAAAGAGGGAAAAAAATCTTTTTGTTGTCTAACCACACATAATGAACAGATAAAAGCCATACACAGCAATCTCTCTATGTTTTCACAAAGTAGTATTCACATTCATTATTGGCATGAAATGTCATTTCCATTGAAAAACCCGAATGGGTTTAATAATAACAACAAAAACTCAACTAAACAGGATTTATTTGGACCATCAATTTTCTACTCAGCTTTTCCATCAAACCATTAGCATTACTGATATCTGTAGACATTACTCAAACTTTCTGGCAGTGGTCGAAAGTTTTGTTTTTTTGTGTCAGCAGCCTCACTGCTGGTTTATGCTTTATGCGTTCAGAAGCTCTGGCATATTGGACTTTGGATGCAGCATGTGCATTAGTAAGAGCCGGCGTATCTGTCTTAATATAAAGAATATCTCTCTGTGAGTTGCGGGGCTGAGCATAATGCTGATTGTCTGTCTAGACCAAGAATGCTCACATGTCTGAATAGTAAGCAGCCACACACATACTCAAACTAAAGGTCTTCAGAGAAATAAGCTCTTCTCTGTGAAGCGTCTCAAGCAGACACGGAGGACATGCAAACAAGGAGGAGGAAAACGTGTTTAAGATTAGAGAAGAAAGTGAAGCACAGACAGGAAGCAGATCAAGAAAAGCATTAACTGCAGGAAAGCTTTGTTTTCATCCCTAAATGTTGTTTTGTAGATAATTCTGACACAGAATCGGTTACAGTCCTGGATCAAAAAGCGATCCAGTCTTTGCAGCAGACTGGTCTTGTGATCAAATCTCACAGAAATATCAGCAGCATCTTAAAGTAAAAAGGCTGAAGTTATCTAGAGTGACTGCTGGGGTGTGTACAACAATGAAACCGAATCACAGGCTGGATTTACTCTGAAGCCTTTCAGCACAATTACATAAACTCGACACTACAGAAGAACCAGCAGGTTCTCCAAAGCATTGAAATGTATAATACCAATCAATAGATGCATCTTACCTTTGTGTGACCAAAAAGCTATCAGAAGTTTGCTCTTCTTCCCAACCTCGTCAGTGACATCGTCAGACGCCAGATTCAATAACATTTCATCATCCAACAACATGAAGGTCTCCAAATGATCTACAGACATTCTGCTCCTGAGGCAATTCCTCAGCCCAGGTTTGATGTTTTTTCTTTCATATATGACTCAGTCACTACTAACCCGCGTTCACTGTGGTCCAGGTTTGTGGGAAACTGCCCTGTGGATTGGTTTGTCAGCTGGTTGAACTGGGCAACTCAGTTCAAGTGTTTTAAAATGTGAAGCCCTGACCAGAATCTGTCTGGGGGCCCTGTTCACCCATCTGCAGACGCTGCCTACACTGATGTGCCATCACAGGCTTTTCTGGAATAACTTAACAGTCCACATCTGACGATTCGGCGTCTTTCTCACATTAGGGCCCATGTGGCAGCTGACCAATCTGTCCCTGTATTATATGTAGACAAGCTCACGTCAAACGATCTTAGCAGGCTCTTTTTTTAGGTGGCCTCCTATTTTATACTTTTCCTCAGTTACACATTTTGAAATCCATGAAGGAGACACAATATTAACACAACATTAAGTGTAAGTTCAAATATTAGGAGGGTTTCTGATTGGTAGAAGGTTCGAAGCAGCCAGAAAAGAAGCAGTGTTCGGTAAGTTTGTTCATCTTTGCTCCTTGTTAAAATAATGGGGAAACCTTTGACATTTGTACGTGTTACAATATTAAAGCTGGTGTTGCTGTTGTCCTGAACCGTGTGTTTGGTCTGATCATTCAGTTCCTGGGAGGCTGGAATTGTCGGCGACCTCCTCATCGATCCTTTCAGCCGTCATGTCTCCTTGTACAGTGAAGGACCCAGTGGAAAGTATTTACTAGTGCACGTTTTTCATTGATCGCAAGCTGCCAATAACTAAAAGAAGAAGAAGAAAACTAAGTATAAAAACACACTTGGTTCGCGTTGATGAAGCTGAGACGGTTGCAGCGTTTCTGGTTGTTTACGTTGCAGTGGTCACAGTGAAGGGACAACTCGTGAGGACATGGAGATGCCCGGACAGCATCGTCTCCTCCCTACGGGATCCCAAAGTCAACAAGTCTCCCCACCCAGCAGCTTTTCAGGGCCGCTGTGAGAACCTAACCAACAGCAAGGACATCATTTATCCCTGTACATGTTCCCGAAAGACCCGTCAAAGCCTGATGCCTTTATCCAAAACTCCCACTAATGGAAATGCACTGTTGCTGGAAGTAGGAAGTAGGATAATCCTCCCGCTCCGGTTTTCTTTTGCTACTAGTTATTATATTAGTTGCAAAAAAAAAGAAAGGACACATTAGACATTTCTTTCTTAGATGCAATGCATATATATGTGTACGTGCAGCAGTCATCACATTGACCAGCTGCTCATTAACCTAATTAGTTACAAGCTGTTTGTCCGGCTGTCCTCTTGTGCTGTTTACTTCTGGGGCGGTTAGGGGTTAGGGTGGCAACAGTTTTCAAAATCTCAACTTCAATATTTTACATCTTATGTGTTATAAAATATGAGTTTAGGCTATTTGGTAAAAGGCCTTTATTTTTTTCGTTATTGTTTTGGGTAATAATACATTTAGGTCCGGTGTGTTGATGAAAGCAACGTCTAAAACTAGCAGGACAGCGGCCCTCGAGGGCGACTTCGGACACCCTGCACTAGGCCACCGGTACTGCTGGGAACTGCACTCCTTTGGATGGCTAGTTACTATTCTAAGATTTGAGACTAAATTCAGAAGCAAATTCTTCATGAGCCGACCCACCCTCCACTCCAACTGCATCATTAGATTTGCACATGTAATTATGCTCCTTCTGGACTCTTATTCATCACTAATTGTGTAGTGAATCACACATGTACTGCATCATCCTAGATTCCTGACCTTAAGATGGATATCATAAACGTCTTAAACAGATATGCAAGTTATATGGAAAGAAACTTATTGTGTAATTATTCAAAGTCTAATTTACGACTGAATGCTCCCTACTCTGCTCCTCTGCTATTTTATCTTTTGAGCATCCTTTGAACACTAACACAATAAAATGGTCTTGATGAATGACGCTCACTGTTTTTAATTAAATGGAGGATCACAATAAGCTCTGCAACCATTTTCATATTTGTTCCCAGAGAACTATTAATTACAAAGAGCTTTCAGCTGATCAATTCATAAAATAACTCAATTCTGCTCTACCCTACTGAGGCACAAGGAGATATGTGATCCAATCAGACTGCTGGGAGTTTATGAAACATCCGAGAGTGGTGGGTTGTGATGGTACCATAAACAGGGTCGTTTTCATCAGACATGCTTTATGAGTTGGACTGGATCTTCTCCAAGTCTAGACCTTACCAACAAAACTTAAACATCCACAGTTTAGTCACGTAAAGTACAATCTCTTTCAGAACAAAAACAAAAAACAAAACCCAACGTATCTTTAAATGGGATAAATTCAACTATAGGAGGACAAGGACACAACTGCATGATTTTATTACACCTGTTTTAACAAAAACTAAGCAAAAATGGAACAATAGTGTTTGAGAAACACTTCTTCTCACATTATTCAGTAGCTTGCAGAACAACTTTGGTAGCAGTGACTTGACTTGTATTTGTTTGGCCCATTCTTCATTATAGAGCTTTATGGGTGGTGGATTTGGTGGTTTGTTTGTGGCCAAACAATAGAAAACATATCAACATATGAAGGTGAGACATGTTGCCATGGCACACTTTCAGGGAAGGTTTAGCTGTTGGACGGATGACCTCACATTTGGCTTTACAATATTTTAGTGTACTTAGGAGTTCATCGCCGATTCAGTAGCCACAAAGTGTTCAGGTCCTGTGGCTGTAAAACCAGTCCAGCTCCCCTCCACCATGTAGGTTGACAGCTGGTATCAGGATACGCCTTGTTTGATTGACGTTTTCTCAAACGCAGTCCTGTGCATTACTGACAAACATCCCCACTTTGGTATCCCCAAAGGACAATGTTGGAGAAATGTTTTGGTTTGTTCAGATGAAACCTTGCAAACCTCAGTCATGGTTCCAAGGCAGACAGAAAAGAAGAGGCTTTCTCCTGGGAAGATGGAGCTCTTTTTTCCCCCAGAACATCATCTTTTGGGAAGATTGGCAACTGTCATCTATGTTTTGCATTTTTGCAGATTTATGTTCAGCAACAACTGCTGCTCTAACAGGACTACTGATGTCTTTTCTCTTAGCATTGCATTAAAGTACACATAAATGCTCCAGCCCAAACATTAAAGCTGCAAGGGGGGCTGGCATTTGATTTTTTAAGAAAAGATTTAAAAAAAAGTGATCTTCTTTCCTTGCTAGGAATAATTTTGGTTTCGTTCAAACATTGATGATTCATCAGACCAACAAATCAAATAGAGCACATGTATCATCATCTTGAGTTACAATTTCATCAAATTTTTCTTAAACTTTACTTTTTCTTTACTTTTCTCTGTCTGTCTCCTTCACCTGCTTCGTGTCACGTACACCTGAACCTGCACGGAAAGGTCATGCTTCATCTTCATGCCAGTCAGTCAGGGATGTCTTAGTATTTATGACTAATAAAGCATTTGCATTCTGATATGCTATAAAATTATGTTTAAATATTAATTTTCAAAGTGAAACAATTATTCCAACCAGCCTGACCTGCATATTTTTGTCTGACCCGTCACCCGCGGTTGCCACAGGTGACCGCGGTCACCACTCAGTTCCGATCAGCCCGCGCATCCCTGATGCATCAGTGCACAAACACACATTCACAGACGCGTGCGCTTCACCTGCTGCACAGACACCAAGAGAGAGATCAATAATTCACACTCATACGTTAAGTATGGAATCATCATTACACATCTCTATCCCATCGTAGCCCTCTCACAGGACGTTTGTGCCATGACATGATCACATCTGTTTTAAATGCTGCAACTAATCACCTAACATTTTTGATGCCACTTTACTAATAGGCAGAACAAATATTTTAGACAGTTCTTTAAAAAGACACACTGCTGTCCAAAGGGCTAAGCAGGCTGTGGTCTCTGCGTTGCCAAATTGTGGACCGTTTGAAACTTGTGAATTAGCAGAAGAGGGCGTTGGAGGCTGCATGAATCCAAAGTGGAAAATATATTTTAGAGCTCCCTGTCATGTGCTCATGTTCAGACTGCGCTTCAGCCTGTTGTGTGGCTCTGCAGCAACTCCTCTGGCTCTGACAGAAAGAAGAGGGGCTACTGTTCATCATTTTATTATAAGATATAATGAAGTTATGAGCAAACCTTTGCTATGCTTCATCCCAAATTGACAGCATATGATAGCTCGCATTAATGCTGCAGTATTTCAGCCATTTGCTGCTCCCCGTGGCTGCTTTACATAATCAGGATGAAATAAGATTTGACCACAGTGAGATTTGTGCTTACTCCAAGAGAAGCACCCTGTAGTTTGTCCTTGGCTTCTTCTAATTTTAACTTTCAAATTTAAACTTTTAGTCTGTGCAGTTCAGGTGCAGATCACATTAAAAATGCATATTTATATAGAATATATGGAAGTGGGAGGCCAAAATATTTCACCAGGAGGTCACCAAAACGCTGCAACCTCAATTCTGAAAAAAAAAAAAAACCCACTGGGATACTGTGTAAAATGTAAATCAAGAGACCCTTGCAGGACAGCGGCCCTGGAGGACCGGAGTCCAAGACCTGTGCTCTAAAGCATCTCTCTTTAAATAAAGTAATTCAGTTAGCGTTACCCAATGGTGCGATTGTCCATTACTGGCGCCGTTCCTTTACCGTTAGGTGATGACCTGGGGAGAATGATAAGCTGGGGAGGAGGAGTTTGTCACTAAAGTGGAGGGGAACACATTTGCTGGTGGAAGGAGGGTTTACTAAAAGAAAGTAAGCAAAGATCTTTCAGAGCAAAGTTGTTAAATATAAATATTAAAGTGATAATTTCTCACGCATTTGTTTCAGTCTGTAGTCTGCAAAGTGAACAAAAGTCAAGTGAAGGTCTCTGAAATACGGACAATCCAGTATGAATGAGTTGGATTGGGACGTAACTTTGCTGCAGCTGCTAAACAGAATCATAATATTGTAATAATACGTTTTTGGGTTTACGTTCCTGTTTTATTTTGAAAGCCTGTGTCCTTGTGTTTTACTTCTGTCTTCACTGTTGCCCTGCCCCGACTGTTTCCACCTGTGTCTCGTCAAGTCCTGTGTGTATTTCTTGTCTTGTCCTTCCCTTGTTCCCTACTGGTCCGCACTGGTTTCCCCTGGCCGGTTTCCGTGTCTGTTTCTTGTCGTGGTTAGTATCTGGTTTTGTCTTTTTTTGCTCTTGTTTTGGCATCTTGCGTAGCAGCGCCTTTGGTTAAATAAATCACTTTTTTTTGGAACACCTGCCGCCTCCGTCTCCTGCATCTGGGTCCACCTTTCCACGTTGTGGAAAATATCAGCGGGAACTGTTTGAGAATTCATTTTAATGTGCAGTTATTTATTGCACTATTATTACTTATTTTAAAATGCATTGTGTTGCTTAGAAAACTGTAAATATTTTTTAAGAATATTTTATGGACATACATCAGCACTTCCTTCATGCGTATGGTGCTGAAACAGCTTTAATTGTTGCACTCACACATACAGCCGACTTTAAATACGTTGCTGGCAATCATATATTTCATTTTTGAGCAGCTGTTATGTTATGTTATTTTTTTTTTTTAATTTGATTTAAATCACTTGCTGGCCTGACTTGAATAAATTAGTGTTGAAAAATTACTTTGTTTTTGAGTTTGTATTATATTTCAAACAATACCGAAATGAAGTTATAAGGACATTAATTTCAGCATTTTTAAGAATGTTTTTTTTTTAAAAACGTGACTAAAAAGTTATTTAACAGTAACACATTACTTTTTGGTGTAAGTAATCAACAAAGTAAGTTAGTTACTTTTTGAATTAGGTAAGTAGTTACTTTAAGTAGCACAACACTGTTTGAGGAGCTAAAGCATCATTTTATACAAAAAAACGTTTCTTTTACCATATTTTTCAGTTTCATTTAGAAGAGCCTCAAAGGTCGTAATCACACTGGAAAACATATCGACACTAAAGTACCACATACAGTATCTACACAACCAGTACGCGCACACACACACACACACACACACACACACACACACACACACACACACACACACACACACACACACACACACACACACACTGGATCCTGTTCTTCCAGGCTCAAGTCTAGATGAGATAGTTTGCGAGGTTACTGCAGCACCTGTGAAGCGAGGTGAGGCGAGGTCAGCTGAAGGGGAAACATGTAGGGAGGTGGGTGCGTGTGGGTGTGTGTTTGTGCTTTGTGTGTTTGTTATGGAGTCAATTAAAAAGAAAAGTAAGCCTGTAAGGTTGTTCACAAAAAAAAAAAAATCTCAACCCGACTTAGAGTTGAAGTCAAAAACACAGCAGTTGGAGAAAAGAAAAACAAACAACAAAAATAATCTGCTTTATTACTCCGTACCTAAAGTATTACCTTATGTTGGATCACCTCAAACTAGTAACTTAGTTTTTTAAATCTAATGTCTCACATGAATCAAAAAACTATAACCTTTGAGAATCAGGTAATTTGTATTAATAATTATATTTTTTTAAAAAGATACAACTGGTTCTGAGCCAGTGGGGCTTAATGTCAGAGCAATTGATTCTCCCTAATTTCTAATCAAGAACACTTTTTCTAACTATTTCTCAGTGACTATCTCCTGACTATTCACAAGCTGCCCACCTTATGAATATACTTAAATAAAAACACACAAAAAAACCCCAAATGGTCTTCTAAAAACTGAAAAAAAAAGAGTGGGGAAAGCTTGAATGGATGTTTGGTTTCACTGAGCTGACGAATAATCTGTATGCAGGATAAAAAACAGGAAGATGTGGTCTGAATGTCCAAGATGGGGAAGTCATGCTGCTGTAAAACCTTGTCTGATGTTGCTGTAAACATGAGGAATAGAAATAAAAATGTTGAGGTTCACTTTAGGAGTGACGAGGATGGATAGGATCAGGAATGAGAACATCAGAGGGGCGGCACATGTTAGATGTTTTGGAGATGAAGTCAGAGAGTCTGGACTGGGATGGTTCGGACATGTACTGAGAAGGGGAAGTGAGGATCTAAGGTGGGAACCGCCAGGCAGGAGGCTGAGACGAAGACCAAAGAGGAGATGTGGCTGTAGTGAAGGAGGACATTAGGTTGGTTTGTGTGAGAGAAGAGGACGCAGAGGTCAGGGGTAGATGGAGACGGATGACTTGCTGTGGCGACCCCTGAAGGGGGCAGCTGAAAGGAAAAGGAGAAGAAGGAAAGGACAGACATTCAGTTGTTTGCCAATAGCAGATACCAAGCGGCTCAGCGCTGTAGCCGTACTAGCGGGAAGTTGGATATATACTGTTGTGATCAAGACGGCTGTTTGTTCTCTTGCCAGATAAAATGTATTATATTCCAGGTCCGGTGAGTAGTGTGTCCATGATCCTAGCACCTGTGCACCAGCTGTTGTTTGTATGAACACACAGAGCCTCTCCTTCGCTCTTACCAGACTCGTCGGGCCAATGTGTAGTACAGCCCGCAAGGCAGATGGGTTCTTCTGGTATCGGTGGGTTCAGCCAGGTTTCGCTGATCACCGCAACGCAGCAGACATCTATGTTCTTCTGTGTGGCCGTGATGAGTTCCACCTCATCCATTTTACTGGGGAATGGTCTTACGTTTGCCTAAAAGACACTCGGCAATAGGGGTCTGCGTGGATCCGTGCTTGCCTAGTACGTAATCTGCACATCTCACCATTTTTTGGACCAAGATTGATGGTCCAATAAAGAATAGCAAGAGTTTTTGAGTTCAGACGTTTCCTAAATTGGGCGGTTCCACAGACAGCAAAGAATGTTGCGCCGACACCAGCAGTTTTCTTTCACGTAGATTTGGTCTGAGAGTCCGGCTGGACTCAGGGTGAGAGTAGCGTCCAGAGGTCAGCTACATACCCACCAGACATGGCTCAAATCTACATTTTCTCTGGCAGGTTTGATACTGTAAGGAAAATCTCTCCATCGCCTCAGGATACAGAGAGATGCAACAGCACATCATGCCATCCACAAAACCCACAAAAGCACAATAAAGTTGCAAAGATAAAGCTAAATATGATGCGATCAAGAAATGCAGACATCTTATGGACTAAAACAAAGTTTAAGACTGTCCTATGTTTTGACCAGTTAAAGTTTCAGATCTTTTTTAGTAACCATGGTCCTTCTAACTAAAGAAGAGAGGGACCGTTCAGTCTGTTATCAGCACTTCGTTTAAAAGCCCACAGCTGTATTAATGTGTCAGTTTACAGATCTGAAAGGAGGCATCAGTGCTGAAAAGTGCTGTATATACTGCTCCCATCCACACACGCCTTCATTTTCATCCACAGAAACACGAAAAGGAAGACATTGTACACAGAATCCCAAATCTTCTTGAACTAGGACTGTAGATAAATAAGCAAGATTCAAAGAGAGGAAAAAAGTGAAGAAAGGGATTTTTGGCAAAATTAAGTTAAAAAAACACTGAGCGTCTCCTTTTTCATATGAAAAGAGATAATGAAGTAGAAAAGGAGTGAAAGGAAGGTCCTAGAAAATACGAGGGAGATTTAAAGAGGAAAGAAAAACGTGACGGAGACAACAGGATAGAGGGAGAGAAGAGTGATCTGCTCAATCCCCACTTTTCCACCACTCATCTTTCCTCATAATAGAACTGTCAAATCAATGTGGAGCTTAATGACGAACTGCTTTCTGCCTCTTGCTCTCTCCACTTTACTCTCCATCTTTTTATCCCTCCTTTTCCCTCTGAACTCACTACTCTTACCTCCCAACCTATTCAATATCATCATGAGCAAACTTTAACCAAGTTCCAATCCTATAGAGCCCTCTAGGCGACACAGTGGAGACAAAAATAAGGGAACTTTTGCGATATATTGAAAAATATTTGCATTAAATTGCAGAATGTTTGCAAGATTCTGTCCCAAACACCCTTTTTGCATCACTGCCCGTTTGAATGGGAGGCTGATGCACTGCTCTGCATCCAAACTTGAGAAGCCCTTGCGACAAGCAAGCCCCCTCACAGGGAATCCGCTTTAGATGTGCTCTGAAATATGAACTCTGTGCCTAGCCTCAAGCACTGACTTATTGTCTTCATATCTAAGGCTAAGGTGAAAATAAAACTCAATTAATTGCCTGCATGCAGATGCATATGTGCCCTCTTCCATTGTTGTAGCAGGAGAACAAATCCATTTCTGTCCGTTTGCATCATCTTGCAACTGTTTTGCATTATCACAAACATTTTGCAATAATGCAAATGTTTTGCAATATATCACTTAATTTCCCTTCATTTGTTTTTCCTAGCGGGCTCTGTACAATCTCTTGTAACCATAAAAGGTATTTTGTGTTGGATAATTTAGTGTTTTTTTTTCTTTTTTCTTTTATTTTTTTAGATACTGCCAAACATCCTCAGAAATTATTTTTAGTGTATTTTCTTTGTGTTATACCCTCCTGATTAAACTGAATTTAATTTAATTGATTTGACTTGTACTTTTTTTAATCCTCAAATAGGAAATTATGTTCTTCCAGTGTAAATGTCTTGGAAAAATGAAAACGCAGGCACAGTAGCACTCCAGCATCGATGCTGCGGATCTGTCTAAAGTGTTTTTTCTGCCCTTATCATCCAAAATCCATGTACGAAGGCGCAGGAGAGTGGAGCCTGGTCCTGCAATCACACCTTTGAAAACATACATCTCCCATTGTTTTCCTTTTTTATCTATTTTCCATGCTGAACATTTGTTACGCCACATGATGATTATGTTGAAAAATGGTTAAAACCTGTTCGGTCTTGCTCTCAATTTTTCCCCTGCCCTACATCCTTGAACTTTCCCTCTTAAGCTTGACCCCATTATTTGTGGAAAGTTCACTCGGTTGTTCCTACACGTAAACAGCTTTCTGTTGTCGCGGCAACTTATAACAAATACTAAAAAGTGCCAGAATTAACAGCAAACATTTATGGAGCAGAACAGCATCCAAACAAGTGTAAAAAGATTTTGTTTCCAAGGCTCATAGTCCAAACAGAAAAACACTCAGGCTGCCTTTTCAGTGACATTATTCTAAAACATTTCAGACAAAAAGACCCCTTTTATGCCTATTCTGTAGATGTAGTTTTCTTTGTTTATTCACCACATAATTCTACTCAATATTGAACCCTCGAGTTATTTTTATTCTTTCTAAAAGGATCTTAACTTGAACTGTAATAGCTGCCTGAATTCTTAAACATTTTTTTCTTTTATGCAAGAAACTAAAAAAAGTAATTAAAAGCAGAGTTACTGAGGGAACAAGTGAGAGCAGCACCACCGACCTTAAAGGGCTTAAAGGAAAGGAAGAAATTAAGGACCATTTTCTGACGGAAACATTTCATTATCAACAAGTTGTCATGTGACTTCACCAACAAATAAACAAATTAAGCCTTCTTTAAATTATGCAGACAAAATCAAAAATGCATGCTGTTATTGAGGTTGTGATAGCCTTCCAGTCTGTTTTCAGCCAGAAACAGACGAACACACATCAAGACACAAGTTAAATCAACATTTTTGAACACTTTTACCTGATCTACACACAAACTGGAGGTGTAGCTTTTGACCCTACAGGTAACGGGATTTTTTTCCTTTTTCTAAAACCTAAAACAGTCCAGCCAAGACGATGAGCCCTAGAGGTCTGGGATCCTCCCATCACGACTCCCTGCGTCGTCTTTCCAATTCTTCTCTCTGTGGGTTTGTACAGCAAAAACTCTATGAACAGTCCCTGAATCATTCTCTCTCTGTCTCTCTCTCTCTCTCTCTCTCTCTCTCTCTCTCTCTCTCTCTCTACCACACACACACACACACACACACACACACACACACACACACACACACACACACAGTAGGCTGTAGGTTTGCACACAGAGAATGATTTGTTTCTGTTTCTTCCTCCATTTGTCTTCACAGTGGGTTGGCAAAAGAAAAATGCTAGAGAGGATCGGTCTCTATTTTTCTCCCTTTACTATCGCTCCTTTTTTCCCCGCACCCATATTTTCAAGAAACCTCTAAAAGACATGTAATGCTTAGCAATATTTCTGTTGAAGTACGACATTTCAGGCAAGTTACCAGTCCTTTGCTGTCCTGCAAGATGATGTACTGTATTTAGAAAAAAAAAGAAGTACAGGATAAATTGTGTGTATTATCGCAACCATTTGCTGATTATGTTTGGATATGTGTCACTTCCATTCACATTAGTATTTGGTGTAGCACCAATTCACAAAACAATGATCTTAGGGCACTTTGCATAGCAAATGATCAGGTTAAGTGTCACAGACTTGTCACGGAGCCCGGAGATTACATGGACTCTTGACTTTGATTTTATCTCCCATCCTGAGCTGGAACAGGTGATAGCGGAGAGGGATGATCCAGCAGAGCCTGGCGCATGAAGGGTTTCCACTACAAAGGCTGCTTTCACTTGAAAAAGAGCAACAAACAGAAGAGCCCTTATACATAGACATGTCTACGAGCTTTCTCAGTGCTTATTGTGCATGATCTCTCGGAGGCTTCAGTGCAGTAGATTAAATTATATAGGGCAAGTGACACCTTTAATCACTTATATGACTCCTGCAATGACTCCTTTTGTTGGACCTGTTACATCAGGGGTGTCAAACTCGATTCCTTGGGGGTTGGTGTCCTGCAGGTTTTAGATATTTCCCTGCTTTAACACCCCATAATACAAATGACTGTGTCATTAACAGAGATGTCCAGACCGTGATTCCATGCTGATGATGACCAATAATTTGGTCATCATCAATTTGATTCAGGTATGTTAAATCAGGTGTGTTGATGCAGGGAAACGTCTATAACAGTCAGGGCAGCAGCCCTTGAGGACTGGAGCCTGACACGTGTTTTACATCATGCCCAAGGGAGCAAGTTCCACGGAAAATGAGTGTTACACATAATTTTAAAAAAGACAAACAAACCAAAACAAACAAACAAAAAAACAAACTGTTTCATTGCAGTGTTGCAAAGTATGCCTTTTAGAAACACCAGAAAACCACAACATGCAAGTATGTTTTTATAAAATAAATTTTATATATTTTGCAACACTGGCATGCTTCTACTGGCTATCTATTTGCAATTACAAAATATGTAATTTCATGTGTGATAAAAATGCATCTTGTGAGAGACAGATGCTTTAATGATACCACAAGGGAAATTATTAAAGTGCTGGCCAGAGCAGGTGGCTTTAGAGAGGGAGGTCTGGGGATCTATGCTTATAAAGAAATGAAAGGATGAATGGATGGATGGATGGATGGGTGGATGGATGGATGGATGGATGGATGGATGATGGATGGATGATGGATGGATGATGGATGGATGATGGATGGATGGATGGATGATGGATGGATGGATGGATGATGGATAGATGATGGATGGATGGATGATGCATGGATGGATGGATGGATGGATGGATGGATGGATGGATGATGGATGGATGGATGATGGATGGATGGATGATGGATGGTGGATGGATGATGGATGGATGATGGATGGATGGATGATGGATGGATGGATGATGGATGGATGATGGATGGATGGATGGATGATGGATGGTGGATGGATAGATGGATGATGGATGGATGATAGATGGATGGATGATGGATGGATGGATGGATGATGGGTGGATGGATGGATGGAGGATGGATGGATGATGGATGGATGATGGATGGATGGATGATGGATGGATGGATGGATGAATGATGGATGGATGATGGATGGATGATGGATGGATGGATGGATGGATGTTGCTCCCTCTGAGATCCTTTTGCCATTTAACAGTAGTATGCTTGGCATCTTTCATGTTTAAGCACTCGCCCTCGTCTCTGCTCTGTTGGAGTAGCTACTTTCTCCCTGCATCCTTTGTTAAAACAGTGTTTTCTGATTTGGTGTATAAGTGGGGTGGTATGTTATCGTATGTGTCATTTAGTGACCTGGCAAAATCACAACTGACTGTCTGCATAATCAGCTGCTGTTTGCAATTTTGCATGTTGGGGATTTAAGGTTTACAACGTTAGAGTGATAAATAAGCCATACATTTATCAAAAATCCCTAAAACATTTCCCTACCATCTGTTCACTTGCCCCAGTTTGCAAAAGTCTGTTGCAGGATGACATATTGTGTTGTCTAAAGAAAAAGCAGGAAGTTAGCAAAATTATATAATAATTAAAAAAAACAAAAAAACATTACTGCTGCTTTTATCCTGTATGAATCTGACTCTAAACGGTATACATGTGGTTTGCATGTCTTTTAATACTGACTTGCAAAACGTGCTTGATGAAACATGGTAGCTGGAGGAGGGAGGGAGTGCTTTCCGATGTTCCTAGGATCTGCTGGAGCCACTCTCTCACTTTGGGAATCACAGTCCTGAGATCTCCAGTTACCACTGGCACCACCGTTGTCTCCATGTTCCACATCTTTTCTATTTCCTCCTTCAATTCTTGGTATTTTCACGCTTCTCGTGTTCCTTCTTCCTGTTGTTTCCATCATGTTCTGAGATTTCCTTTGTTACTTTTTTATTTTTTTTACTCCGTTTACCAACTTACCAACAACAGAGTGTGTAACTGTAACTTATCATCATACTGCCATTTCATTGTTTTTACTGTAATTTTATTGCCCTTGGCTCTTAAACCCAACGTCATGCTATAATTTGATTCTTTTTAATTTGTTTCTTTTTAATTTGCACTTTGTGTTTAAAATGTATTTATTGTGTAGCACCGAGGGTTTGAGAGTGACGTAATTTCGATTCTCTGTATGTATCTCACATGTGGTAGAATTGACAATAAACTTGACTTTGACTTTGACTTTTGACTAACCGACTATATAAACTTCTGTGTGGACATCATCATCCTCACCAGAACACTGAGGTCTTTCGCCATAATAAACCCTGGATCATCAGTGACCTGAAAGACCTCCTCAACAAGAAGAAAAGGCCTTCAGGGAAGGAGACATTATTGAGGGCAGTACAAAAACAACAGAAAGTCCTGATCAAAGACAACAAGGAGGTGTACAGGAGAAAGCTGGAAAGCAAGCCCCAGCGGAACAAAACTAGAGAGGTGTGGTTAGGGATGAAGAAGATCACAGGCTTCAAGCAGAAGGGGGACCAAATACATGGGACCAATAAATGACACACACTCAACAATCCCAGCATCCAGCCAAACAGACCTCCCATCCTCCCTTGACGCACAGCTTCCCCTATTACACCTCAGCTGTCTCATCTTCCACCTCAGTCATGGTTCTTGCTGCTGCTCCATCATTGTCTCCTCCCATATCAGGAGATGATAGGCCCTCAGTACAGGCCCTGAGTACAGAGACCTGGAGGCCCATTTTGTGGCATGATGCAGGAACAATCATCTCATCTTGAATATGAACAAGACAAAGGAGATGATTGTGGATTTAAGGAGAACCAGGATTAAGTCAGAGGTGGAGGTGGTGGAGGAGTATAAATACCTCACTGTTTCATCACCCATTTTTCAGAGTGCATTTGGAAATCCCAAAGGAACAGTCCACACATGGAGTACCGTGTGGTGTCAAAGACCCCAGGATCAATTGTTCCTGTTCTCTGAGCCTACTCGTTTGCTGCTATGATTAGTGCCTCAGTGCAGTCTTTCCTGGCCACTGATAGGACTTCTCAATATCAGCAGCTTCTTCTGTCTGCTGCTTGTACATCTCATGCAAGAGCTTGTCCTCCCATGATGTTCATCGTCCCTCTCTGTGACCTACTATACCACTGGACCTTTTAATTACTGGTAGGACATACATGTTGATGCTTGCACTTGGTTCCTTCTATTCAGCAAGCACTTCACGATCTCCCTTACTCTTGTAGATACTTGCTGACTTACTTGCAGCGTCTTTGTTGTTGCCATTTACCTGCAAAACCCAAACTATTTGTAGCTGTTCTAGACATCTGCTATGTTGCCTTCTGGTAGTCCAACCCCTTCCCTTGTGATCACTTAAATATATGGGTTTGTCCGCATAAAAAAGTACAACTGAAAGTAATCACACACATACAGTTTTTGCCTCTCGAGGTGCTCCAATGCAAAGCTGGATGCTGGACCTTTTTATTTTATTCTAAACTAGTAAAGTAAAAATGTGATTTCACCAGTTCAAATATATGTAGGTGCACTCAAGGCCTATTTGCAGTTTTCCTCTGAGCTTGTAACTGAAAATGGCAGCAGGTGCAGAAAACCTATCAAGGTGTTCTGGCATGTTCTTCCAACATTCTTGTATTCATTTTATTATGGAGACAAAGACATAACAGACCTTTTAATATTTTTCTTTAGCTCTTTTCACAGTGTTCTGCTCCGTGCATATGTGACGGTTCCTGCAGACTCTCTCTGCAGCCTAGAGAACACCAATTGCAGTCCTTTTCAGAACAAATTAACAAAGAAGCATTCTTGAATTAAGAGTTCATCTACGACTGTCTCATAAAAATGTTAAAGACTACTTTGTTTTACAGTTGAAACTGTTTATATTAACATAATCAAATTTTTCATTTCTAGTTGAAACATAAGTTGGATTACAGCTTGATATATGACTGAAATACAGATCACACCCTGACAAACCAAACACTTGCTCTTACAAACATTTGATGTAAGAGCACAGTTATTTTCATCCATCAGCCTTTCAGCGACCTGATTGGGCATATCGCTCCCCATCATGGATGTAATAACCTATGTCTGTGCCTTAGTGACACTAAGTGTCTCCTTCATTGTTCTCTCTGCTTCTGTTTTCAACAAACATCCTTCTTAAGCTTGAGCTGCCACAAGAAAAACAAACAAAACGTTTTGAGTGGAATATTGTGCTACTTACTATTCAACCATTTTATGTGAAAAAAGACTGAATTATGCAAATTGCATAAACCCATAAGGGTATGAATGACTTTTATGTGAAATATTTCTTATTTTAAGGGAGCTGATACCAAAACCCTTTTTTATTTATGCGGCATGTTATTAAGCAAAACTATAAGGAAAGAGCTTTTTATTTATGCCTCAGAGTCGTTCCTGTTTCCTAAATCATCCTCTTCTCTTCTGCCCGACAACACTCTTCTCCACAGATCATTAAATGGAAGGATGGCTTGAAGGACTGACAGATAAGTGGACGGATAGATGGAAAGATGAGGGAAGACAAACGTAAAAACACATCAGTGAACCCGCCTCCTCTTTCCAGCGTGTCGTTTCTCTGACACAGCGGGTGGAGGCTTTATCTGTTTGAGACTGTGTGTGTGTGTGTGTGTGTGTGTGTGTGTGTGTGTGTGTGTGTGTGTGTGAGTGTGTGTGTGTGTGTGTGTGTGTGTGTGTGTGTGTGTGTGAGTGTGTGAAGACGTGTTGGACTGTGGATATTCTGTACACATGCCATTGATCTGTTTGTATGTGTTTAAAGTTAGAGCTAGACCAGAGGTTCCTGTTGATAAATAAATACATGTCTGGAGACACATAAGTCCAAAAGTAACAGTAAAGAAATAAATAAAAAGCACTTTTTGACAGCTGATTTGAAATGTGTTTCTCCAGCACCAAGTAGCACCATTTTTGATTAAAAGTACCTTTAAGTTAAATGAGGATTTACTATCAGTAGTTTTTTTTAATTACCACTAGATTTGAGCAACTCCCAAATGTCAAAAAAGAAAAACTTGAATGGAAACGGCTCTATTACGAAAAAACTCCCAAATATTGCAACACTTTTTATACTTCCAGACGAGATAACTCAGCAATCTGTGTGTCAGTTCCTATGAATGTTTGTGCGTGTGTGTACAACAGGTAGACGCTATTAAACGTTTGCATTGTCTAACAAGAATATCTCTAAAGACTAATTTGTCACGCTACCTAAAATTGGACCTTCAAATGTTGAATAGACAGATGTACTTTTTCATCCCCTGAGAGGAACTCGAATGATACGGCACAAGATGTTTAGCTGAGCTGGACTCTTTGTTGAAGCCAGTACAGCAGATGAGCAGAAGCACTTCCCTGTTAGGTTCAAACAAAGAACAAGGACGCAGCACACGTCATCTGCAAGTGTACAACCTCCAGTTGATCTTGAACTTATGCTCAACCATTTTTCTGTCTGTCCACTTTTACCCCACAATAATGCAACAAAGTGAGTTGAAGTTGTGGTTTTTCTCAAAAGATGAATATTAAATATTCAACGTTGAGATTTTCTGTTTTGTTGTTTTGAAGAGAAGTTGTTCAGGACGAGTTACGGAGAGTTAGAAGAATTGCACTTATTTGAAAATCCCTGTTCAATGAAACACCGACCCTGCAGCTTTATTATTATCGCAAATTCAGAGATTCGATTTTCTTTTGGGCAAAAGTGGACTGAAAACGCAACTAGTGACAGTGGTTTTGCAAATATAAAACTACGAAGTGAATTGAAGTGATCTGGAGTTTATACCAACCCGGCTGCACTCTGTGCTAGAAAAAAATAAGCTTCAGTGCACTGCAGAAAACATGGATCACATGATTGTATTTACTGTTTATTTATTATTTACAGTTCAGCTACTTACCAGAATGTTCATCGTGATGTTTTCATTCACTGCAGGTCCAGTTTCAAAGTTACTCTTGTCATTACATTACATTAAAGCATAGGGGAAATAAGGCACAGGTTGGAAAATTATTCACTTTTTTCAATCTTCAGCCCATTCAGGAAGCTACTGCTCGAATACTTAAAATATGAAACTGAGCACATTAAACCATCTCTCAGGTCCTGCAAATGGCTTACAATGTGTCAGGGAAGCCACTGCTGTTTCTGTAAACATCCTTCAGCAGTACAGCTCAGCATCAAACAGTCACTTTCTTGCTATTGAAGCCATTTACCTAAAGAAAATAAAAACTGGCATTTTGCTGAGTGTTGGCATGGAATTGACTGTCCTATCAGATAGTATACTCACGTTATTTCTTTTCCCAGTGACTGATATCTTATAGTGGAAGGTATGCAGATCACCTCCATTTGCTTGTTAGTTAACGTCTGTCTCTGCAAGTGGCAGCTGTTTTGTGTCTATCTGTCTGCAGGTGCAAGCATTGTAAGTGAAATAGTGGTTTTAATAACCAGGGCACAGATTCAACACTGCACAAACAGCACTTCAAACTGTTTAGCTGACAGAACTTTGATATGAAACAGCAGCATCAGCATCCACCCGGATCAATAGGCTGATCCGTAAAGCTGGTAACATTATCCTGCCTGGACTGGATACGTTTGATTCGGGGGGGGGTGGCAGGAGGACACTGAACAAACTGCTGTCCGTCTTTGACAATCAGTCCTCCCCCTGTCTTGACCCACTCTACAGGCAGTGGAGCTCTTTCTCCAAAAGATTTATTCAGCTTCGTTGCCTCAAAGAACACTCCAGGAAGTCCTTTCTGCCATTCTCCAAAACACTTTTCAATAATCCCACCTTATGTGACGGATAATTACACCTGCACATAATCATGTACTTATGGCGTGGTTTCTGTGTGGGTTTGGCCAGTAGTGAACATCAGCAGATCCTCATGACGGACAGGAAACCCGAAAGAAAACCATAAAAACATCAACAAATGTAGCAACATTTACAGTGAACATTGACTTTCACTAGAAGTTTTTGATTTGAAAACTGTAAAATATCTGAGACTAAAAGCATCTCAGACATATTGAGAGAGGCTATCAACCACCTTGATGGGACGGCAGCAGCACCCACCTACATCAGCCTCTCCAAGCCCCACAATCCCTTTCCACGAGCACTCTTACCATCGTTATTTATCCTGGCTGCAGGCCAATAAGCACTTTTACAATTATAACATTAATTATTGAATATTATTACTCAGAGGTGCTGGGCCAGTGCAGGATCAGGATCTCCTCAAACAAGCAGACAAAAAGTTGCCTGAGAGGTCTGAAACTGCACTAAATATAGCGACATCACAGTCCAAATGTTGATGTTAGTTTCCGATTTGTCAGGATAAAGCACCACTTCACCCATTTTAGATCATTGATTCGTTAATGATCAGACCAATCGGACAATCTTTTTGTCTGCTTGATTGTTAGTTTCCAAAAGGCAAATAGCAGCAAATCTAGCAACATTATGCCGGTATTATTGAAGACTTTAGGAGACTAAAACATGAACACAAGTATCATTCTTAAGAGCGAACAGCAGCGGGACCTGAGATTTTGGGTCTCCTGGACATGATTATGTTTTAATTTGTGTTTGTGATGTGTTTTCTTCTTCTTTTTCTTCAGGTTTCCTGTTTTATTTTGAAAGTCTGTTTCCTCATGGATTGATTTTTTATATAATAAATATAGTCTAAGGAGTAAGAGTGACATCTGCAGAAACCAAAATGAATATTGCCCCAAAATGTTTCTCACAACTCTGTGTCCTGCCATGCCGGTATGCAGGGACGGTGGTTCCCTTTTCCACTTCTAGAGAACTGTTGTGATACCAGGACCAATCCCAGGACACCGTACGGGGAAGATGCACCATCCTCTCAATGGCAAGCATCCGGTTTGTTTTTGTCCACCCTTAAGATTAAATCTCTTCTGATCCCAGGAGAAAAAAACTTCACTGAAGCGGGTCAAAGATAATACAACTTTAGTGATTTTCTTTGTTTGAAATGTTTGAATAATTTCTTTAAAACCAGGCAGCTTTGAGCTCAAACTTCAAACTAGTCACTTTAAACTGATGAACCTTTCTGGATGGAAGCTGAGCAAGAAAGGTCTTCATGGATGGAAGGTGTTCAAGAGAAGGAAGTCCAGCTGCCTTCATTCAAGCCTATGAGAATTACCATGACCTGGTTGACTGAGAATCTGCACGAGTGTATTAAAGGTCATTTGTCGGACCCAACAGTAATCCTCTCATCGGCTCATTTTTCTGGCAACTCTGAACTTGTGCCTGCTCAGTCACTCCATGCAACACTGCAGCTCATTGATCTTTGAGTTAAAGGTCTAACTAGACCTCACACCAGAATTATGACCATGGCTGAGGAAAAACGTATGTGTGTGCACCCTCCAGATGGACCTGAGTGTGGCAGGGCAGCCGGTCCTGCCAGAGGTGCTGGATGAGAAGGACAAATAACAGCTTTAACACAAACGTCCAAACAAAACCTACTCAGATGTTACAAGCCTGTGTCAGCTTTCCATGCTTTTTGTGTCATTGTTTGTGCAACTCGGTGCTTTTGTTCATACGCGTGCACTCGTTTGTGTGTGACAAGGACAGATTGTGACAGAATCTGCATGAGCATTTGTGTGCATCAAAAAGAGCAAGAAAAGCAAAACATTTTGGAAGCATTTTCAGGAAGGCCACTTTGTCCTTTGACCCCCGAGGTCTACTAGTCTGTTTAAGCAATTTAATTCCCTGACTCCGCCCATCATGGCAGAGTAAATTATTTTGGCCAACAGTTTTGACCAACCAGAACTTTTGACCTGGTCAAAAAAAAGAAAGAAAAAAATGCCACTGATTCTAAGTAAAGGAGTTATATTTTATTATTTATTGTTTCTTTTATTTTTGTTTCAATTTACTGTTTTAAATATTTAGTTTTTGGATTCATATTTAGGCTTGAAAATGCCATTTTGAACTGGCCATTCAATAAATAGTTTCTAACAGTAAAATCGGGAGTCGGGTGTCGTTTCTTTATGCTGCAACGACTCCGTGGAGAACCTGAAGAGCACTGCGCCCGCTGCTGAAAATAATTCAAGCAGAAACACTGTCACATATTAAACGTCTATTTCAAATCCATTTTGGTAGTGTGCAAACGCAAAGTTAAAAAAAGCAAACTATGTGAGTGTTCAAATACCTCTGGATCTTGCCTTCTCTGTCTCTTCTTCACCTCAACCCTCACTTATTAACAGTATCCCATAAGCATAATTGTGGTCCATTGTTCTGGTAGTTTTTTGTGCTTGTCTGGTCCTTCTTTTCCTCTTCTGTGCATGTTCTACAGACCAGAGCCCCAGGAGCTGCTTGCTGACCTGCAGTTCCACCTCTGACCATCCCAGTGTCTGCCTCCACCTGTCTGTATGGATGTCTGTTGGATGCTTGCTGACATCCCGACCTGCAGTCCTCATCCCCTTGGATCACCGTCTATCCATATATCACCCATATACACAGAAGTCTAATTGGACTACTGATGATAGTTACTATTGTTTCCTGTCTTGTACCTTTGACGATGTCTCTATGTCTCTATTCTTTCTTATTTCTTGCTCTATCCGGCTGGCCTTCGGCAGGAGGGTCCCCCCTCATGAGCCAGGTCCTGATCCAGGTTTCTTCCCTCCTAAAGGGGAGTTTTTCCTGCCACTGTTTGGCTTAAGGTTTTTCTCCCACTGGGGGTGTTTTTACCTGCTGTTGTTTATGTAATAATTGCTCGGGGGTCATGTTCTGGTCTCTGGAAAGATCCTGGAGACAACTTGTGTTGTGATAGACGCTGTGTAAATAAAATTGAATTGAATTGAATTGAATCTAACTATATAATTATTGTTATATTTTATTTAATGCTGTTGACAAGTTACTTCAGATATCAAGACTCTATTCTTGATTATTGCAGTGTTGTTCCTTAAGACTGATATGATTCATAATGATGTCCAGTGTCACTCTTGGGCCGGTGATGGTTGGGGTTCTGTGAAAAAGCAGCACCACCACTGAAGATGTCTTCTTTCTGATCTCCTTGGGAGGTGGCGGTCCTGCTCTGGGCTGTGACCAGTGGAATCTTAGGTAAATCCAGGGAAAGGCTGGGGTGTACTGTAGGACCCTGAGGCTCCCGGTTCTCTGGTAGAGGAACACTCAGCAGTCTGTGTGTCAGTTCCTATGAATGTTTGTGCGTGTGTGTACAACAGGTAGACGCTATTAAACGTTTGCATTGTCTAACAAGAATATCTCTAAAGACTAATTTGTCACACTACCTAAAATTGGACCTTCAAATGTTGAATAGACAGATGTACTTTTTCATCCCCTGAGAGGAACTCGAATGATACGGCACAAGATGTTTAGCTGAGCTGGACTCTTTGTTGAAGCCAGTACAGCAGATGAGCAGAAGCACTTCCCTGTTAGGTTCAAACAACGAACAAGGACGCAGCACACGTCATCTGCAAGTGTACAACCTCCAGTTGATCTTGAACTTATGCTCAACCATTTTTCTGTCTGTCCACTTTTACCCCACAATAATGCAACAAAGTGAGTTGAAGTTGTGGTTTTTCTCAAAAGATGAATATTAAATATTCAACGTTGAGATTTTCTGTTTTGTTGTTTTGAAGAGAACTTGTTCAGGACGAGTTACGGAGAGTTAGAAGAATTGCACTTATTTGAAAATCCCTGTTCAATGAAACACCGACCCTGCAGCTTTATTATTATCGCAAATTCAGAGATTCGATTTTCTTTTGGGCAAAAGTGGACTGAAAACGCAACTAGTGACAGTGGTTTTGCAAATATAAAACTAAAAAAAGCTTTTACTTCAGCTGTTTGGCCAACCTCTGGCTGGGGTAGCAGTGGCCTCTGTGATGATCTGAGAAAGGGATTGGATCCAAATTTAATGTAAAAATAAAATGTTAGCTGTGTTAAGGCACCAGGCAAAAATAATAAAGAAAAAACGAAGTGCAGTTGTGGAAGGTCGTGGTCAGCTAAAGGGCAGCCCCTCGTTGTCTAACGGCACCCTAAGACCTGCACAACATCACACAGGGGCTTGGCTGACCTGGGCAGTTCTGGTCTCACTTCTAAATCCACTGGCTATTCGTTGTCACTCCCTTATCAGGGTCACGCTACGAAGTGAATGGAAATTTAGTTTTTTCTAAAAAGATGAATATCCATCCATCCATTATCTATACCCGCTTTATCCGTTTCCGGGTCACGGGGGTCTGTCGGAGCCTATCCCGACGCATATCAGGCGAAAGGCAGGGGTACACCCTGGACAGGTCGCCAGTCTATCCAGGGCCACATACAAACAACCAATCACACACACAGTCACACCTAGGGAGAATTTATAAAGATCAATTAACCTACACTGCATGTTTTTGGACTGTGGGAGGAAGCCGGAGTACCCGGAGGAAACCCACGCAAGCACGGGGAGAACATGCAAACTCCACACAGAAAGACCCACCGGGCCGGGAATTGAACCGGGAACCTTCTTGCTGTGAGGCAACAGTGCTGACCACTAAGCCACCGTGCTGCCTAAGATGAATATCGTAATTGGCAATGTTTCAATTAAGTTTCAGACATTTTAACACATGTAATTCAACACTTATCCTATCATGCCAATTATATTCAACACCAGGTTTTATTTTTAATTTTCATTCACTTTTTAATTTCTGTTTTGTCTTTTTCATCCCCCTTTGAAACCTCCCACATATCATGTATCACTGGCCTTCTTGTACCTTCTTGAACCTTGTTTCGGTTTATCACCAAACTCCCACTTTCTCCTTTTGTTCTTCGAGAAAACGACAGTCGGACAACCAGTTTACATGCAAACATATTACCACATTCACCAAACCTCTGTGCTTTTGTGTGTAAGTAGACCTGATGAGTGTACAGTAAATGTTTATTCTACATTCACAGCTTCCGTTGCTGGTGTGTGAAACTGTTGACTCATGTTGGAGGAGCACATGCTGGCAATGTGTTGGACTGTTACATAACTTCACACACACACACACATACACACACACACACACACACACACACACACACACACACACACACACACACACACACACACACACTGAAAATCCAGTGTCTAACAAAGCCAGCTCACATTCCCACACATCTGCATCACGCTGTGCTTTTGTATAAACACACAATTAAGCAACAGACTTCCTGTTGTTGCTCGTTTTATACCCTTCCTCACTGAACTGCAGAGTTTTGCAGATCAACATCGGATATCTAAAGATCATAAAAGTGTACAGCGAGAAGGACTGAGTTTGATGTCTGTTATAGTTCCAGCTGTGGAATCGGTCACAGACAGTCACAAAGTTAAATTGTGTTTGAACACAATATAAAGCGTGCTCTGGATTGGTTGTTATTTTGGGCACAGAGGTTTGAAGTGACGGAGTTTTACACAAGTCATTTCTAAATCCTTTGATACTTCTTTTATTTCATGTCAGCTTTAACTTGAAGAAAAGTTAAGTGTATACATGCTTTTACAGTGACACGGAGTCACTGACTTCGTTTAATCAGTTCTTCCTGATCCTCATCCTCTGACTCAGCCTCTGCTTCAGATCTTGTTCCTGTTCTGGCCTCTGCACCCGCCCCAGTTCCTGTTCCAACCTCTATTCCTGTTCCAGTTCTGGCCTTTTCTCCTGATTGTGTTCCTGCCTTAGATCCTGCTCCTGTTTCTGCCCGGCCCTAAGGGCAACCCCCATAACTGTTTCTTTGGTTCCCCCAGCACCGAGGCCGGCCTCCTGACCCATCTCTTTATTCCACATGGCCCTGAGGTCTGTGGGGTTTAGTGCGGCCTGGGCCTTCCCCCAGGCCCCCTCCTCACTCCCCGCTTTGGTTTTGTTGATTTTGGAACATTTGGGAGCCATGACTTGGAGTGGTTTTGTTGTCATGGATTAAAAAAAAAATAGTTGTTGCTTGTTCCCCTTCTCGTTGTGATTACTTGATTAGATCTTGATCTTGATTAGATCAAGATCTATGGTCTCCTGGGCATGATCATCCTTTAGGGTATTTTGTGTTTGTGATGTGTTTTCTACTTGTTTTTCTGCAGTTTTCTGGTTTTATTTTGAAAGTCTGTTTCCTCGTGGGTTGATTTTTTTATATAATGCAACTTTTGTATTTAACTTTGCTATTGAGAGAGCTGATTAAATACTTTTCAGCTATGTCAATGGAAAAAAACTGTTGTGAAAAAAAGATGATCGGTCAAATAATTGGTCTTTGTAAAAAAAAAAAAAGAACTACTAAAAAGACTGCTAGAACTACTGACACTAGGTGAAGAACTGTCAAAAGTATATCAAAACCTGAAAGGATAGCACTGGGGCCCCACAAGGATGCATGCTTAGCCCCCTGTTCTTCACCCTGCTAAGCCATGACCACACACCACTTTCAGCACCAACCACATAGTGAAGTTTGTGGATAACATAACTGTGGTCGGTCTCATCTCCAACAACCACGAGATGTCAGCCAGTGGGGCCGAGAGACCAATCTCCTGAATGTGAACAAGACCAAGGAGATTGTTCTTGATGTCTGGAGGGGACACACCCAACCAGCCCCGCTGACCATCAACAGTGCTGCAGCTGAGAGGGTGAGCAGAAATGAATTCTTGATGATGAACAGATCATCACTGATATGGAAACCTAAGCAGAGCCTATACTTCCTTCACAAACTTAATAAGGCAACAGCCCCCCTCACCCATAATGTGTTTTTCTACTGTGGCACCATTGAGAACATCCTGTCCAGCTGCATCACCGTGTGGGGCTGAAGCCGCCCGGATTACAACAGCAACCGTACATTTTGATTTTTGTCCTGGATTTTATCTTCTGTACTGCCTGCACTGTGGGTAAGCTCACAGTGAAACGATATTTCGATTCTCTGCATATCTGGCACATAACTGCAGAACTGACAATAAAGCATCTTGAATCTATAAAAACATGTTCTGTTGTTTCACAGAGGTCAAAAGCATGAAAGATTAATCCTAGTTGCAGCTGCCTCTGCGTTAACGTCCTGCGATGTCCCACAACACGGTCTTAGTTCTGTATTCGGTCTGTAATTTCGTCTCCGACCTCCATTATTTTCTTGTTGTTCTCTCTTTGTTGGAAGCTGAATTGATTACAAACACCTGTGACTGATTACTATTAATTGTTCAGCACTAAAGTTTCACCATCCAGTCTCCAGGTAGAAGACTGTCTTGTTGGTGTTCTAGCATATTTCATAGTTCTTCTGTCTGGTGGTTCGATCATGTCCATGTAATGGCTGCTGTTGCTGGCTAAACCCATGTGAGCCTGTAGGATCACTGTTTGGCTTTGTTAGTTTTGTTTGGACTGATTTTCTGTGAATCACTTCTATCTGCAAACATTTATCTAAACTAGGTGTGTCGCGCATCCAATTCTTCAGATCCTGTTACACTTCTGCAAAATAACACGAGCTGCATGAAACCGCTTGGTTTTCAGTTTTAAGCATGCGAAATGTTTATGTCAGAATAACATAAAATTCCTTACAATAAATGCTTTATTCCTTACATTACATTTTCAGCAGTGTACACATGGCACAAAAATATGTGTTCATGTTACAGCTGCTTCTGTGTATTCAGCCAACAATATAAACTTGCGCCTTTCGTCATGTTTGCTTGTGTTGCTTATCAGCTGCCTTTTGTTTTACTTCAAAGCCTTGTCAGTCCTGAGCACTAAAGCCAAATGTGATATACTTTGGTAATCTCCAACAAGCACAGCGTAGGTGTGTCAAAAGGATTATTATTAAAACAAAAATGTTAATGCACACAGCTGGGAAGGCTTACATGCAAGTTGAGAATGCACTGAGTAGGAGGCTAATTGTGAGTGTGTGTGTGTGTGTGTGTGAGATGAGGTTTTGCAGTATCTTAAAATTGCCAGAGCTGGAGAGGCACACTCAAGGGGTCCAGATTATGCTGGCATATTTTTAATTATATAAATATAGTATGCACTAAAAAGGCAATGCATGTAACATCATCCCTTTTTTTAAGACCTCATCTCATTGGAGCTTCCAAACGCCTACATCTGCAGATAAGAAATTGGAATAATATATATATATATATATATATATATATATATATATATATATATATATATATATATATATATATATATATATATATATAATGAAAATATTACAATGAATGCCAAGCTTTCAATTAATCATCTTCAGCCTCTTTCAAATATACCCTGCTTTCCATTAATTTTAAAGCAAAAGAGTATGTAGGCTTTATGAATTTACATTCTGACTTGATCAGACCTCATAGCATTTACATATCAGAGCGAACGCAGCACAATCTAAACCGCTGCAGCTCAGATCCCACAAACTCAGCTTAAAAGCTCCATCATGTACAGAAGAAGCCATATGTGAAGTGAGCATGATCCAGAAAAGCTGCTGTCTTCTTCAGACCAACACTCATTTCAAATGGTCTGAGGCAAAATGGAAAACCGTTCTGGAATGAGATGATTCAAAATTTTAAATTCTTTATGGAAACCATAGAAGCCCACTAGTGCAACTAGTGATGGGTTAAAAGCAGAGGACTAATTTCAGGGTTTGTGTTTATATATGTGTGTGTGTGTGTGTGTGTGTGTGTGTGTGTGTGTGTGTGTGTGTGTGTGTGTGTGTGTGTGTGTGTGTGTGTGTGTGTGTGTGTGTGTGTATATATATATGTGTGTGTGTGTGTGTGTATACTGACAAATATTGTTATGATAGTATGAGGTTAGTATGGGGATAGCTTCCACATTTGGAAAGGCTTCATCTATGTTGAAAAGTACATAGAGGTTTTAGAACAACATTTGCTCCCTTTCAGAAAACGCTTCTTTCAGGGAATGCCTTGCATATTTAGGATTAGGGTTCTCTTAGGAGGAGAGTCTGGCTGCTGAACTGGCCTGCCCGCAGTCAAGACCTTTTAAAGATAAAAAACATTTGGTGCCATGAACTGGACAATTCCGGGACTCTTGAGCAACAAGAACCAAGCATCAGACAAGAATGGGACAACATTCCTCTCCTAAAACTCCAGCAACTGGTCTCCCCACTTCCCAGACGATAGAAAAGGGGATGCTACACGATGTCATTGACAACATCAACCTGTTCCAACTTCTTTGAGATGTTGCTGTCATCAAATTCAAAATGAGCTAAGACTTTCCATCAAATAGCAAAATGTCTCAGTTTAAGCGTGTGATATGTTGTCTTTGTTCTTTTGGGCGTAAAACATGATTCTGACATTTGTAAATTATTGTAACCTGTTTTTATTTTCATTTTACACACCATACCCACTTCTTTGAAAGCGGGGTTGTAACACCCACCGAAACGTTCCGCTTACTATTTACCCGACAGAAGCGAGGGCTGCACATGGTTCCAACACTATTTGTGTTTCCTCCCATGTGATAAAAGATTTCATGCACTTGTAATGGATAATGTCTTCATAATGTCTTCTGCCCCCCCCTCATGGGGTAACATGCAAGGAAGAGGTTCAAGAGGGCACTTAAACAAACTTGCAGACATAAGTGCTTGCAGGTGGTGTCGATTCATACTGTCCACACATACTCTCATAGTGTCCACACATTGATTTGTGTTTCCAAACTGGCTCCTGCTGTCCACTTGAAGAGTTTACTGAGCCACCCATCTGCTCTGGAGCTCTGCCGTTGTCCGTATCCAAGTTTTCAGTGTCTGTTGTAACCAGTGTGAGGACACGAACATACAAATATGTACACTTACATTGTGGTCCGGGAACACACGCATGACATGCAAACAAAAAAACACACATTCAATCATGTGACCACAACTCATTTGAACCATTTGGACCAGAGACATTTGATGAAGTTGGAGATTACAAGGATAAACAATAGATGGACCAATGAGTCAGTTCAGATCTTGTTGGTATATTACGTCAATGTAGATGTCTAGTGGGGGGAGTTTCTTTTATTCTCAATAACTACCACCATGATGTATGTTTTAAAAAACACAAACAAAAAGCACAAGTAGACTTCATAATGTGCGTGTTTCTTCTTCTCTTTATTCTATTGCTACATTATTCTTTTTTGTCTTATTTTATGCTGCTGGCTGTTTGCGAACAGCAGAAATTGCGCACCACAGACACCTTGTGGTTGACTGTGTTATTTTTTCGGTCAAAGGTTCTTGTGTGAGGCTACAGTGCGATGGAGACAGACCCGCTGAAGTGGGTTAAAAAATCCTTTCTGGTGAGTTTACCTTGAACTCCTGCTAGTGGAAACATGCCTTATGTCTCTTTAAGCTTATTACCTTCTGAAAAAACGCTTAACTCTAGTAAGATATCATGGTCAAAACATGAAAAAAAACCATCTACTACTTTGCAACTACATCACTGAGCAGTTTAAATATTTCTACCCTAAATTCAAGAAGCTCACAGTGAACTTCACATTGGAATAACCCCTCTTCCTTTCAGCTGTTGTAGTCACATGATCTAGGCTGTTATGTGATACAGGAGAAACACCTGGTTTGATGGTCTGGTCTGGTGGCACTACAACGCCAGCCAGCATTCTCCCAGTGTGTCTTTGTAAGTTTGCATATAGATGCCAGAGCAAAAACAATGACAGGCAGGTTGAGAGAGACCACAGTTAGTGACCTAACACTGCTTATTAACCTGAATGACACGCTGGGTTTTTAAGTAGATGTTCTTTCTAAACTTAGCACAAAAAGTAATAATGATTATTTCTTTGTTGAAACAATGCTTTTTAGTATTAAATCTTAAAACCCTTGGAAAGCTTGTTTATTTCCCTTTTAAATGGCACCACATTTGTAAGGAACACGCATTTGTGAGATGAGCAGAGCTGATTATGTGGGTTGGAAAATGAAACAATTTGCCAAAGCTTCTTTGCCAATGCCAAACAGCTTAATTTGCCATTTACTCTTGTTTCTTGTTGGGTGGATTGGATGATTAAAGTTTGAACAAACAACACATATTGGCAATTTAACAATTGATCCATTGAACAAACAGGAGCCTCAGTACCAAACAGCCTGGCTCCTCCTCCTCCTGCTGGTCACCAGCCTGGTCTCACTGGTGTAGGCAGAATCTGGACTCACTGCTGAACATAACGTTCCTCCACATGTTCAGGTTCCAGTGCACATGTTACCAAAATTTGACTGGAGATTGACTGCATACAGTCTGTTCCGGATAGTCTGGGCAGAAAGCCGTCTGCCATTTCATCCTGCAAACCTCAACTGCAAATCTGTAGAAGACAGTCCACGGTACTAAGTGCTGACAGGGTGAGGAAATGGTTTTCTTGGGGTGTCGTCTTCTGGGATGCGCACTACGCAGCCTGTCTCCGACATCCATTGTTATACGGAACTTGACCTTTTAAGATTTTTAACTTTTAAGATTTATTGCCAAGAAGCATTGTTACAACAAAGAAATGATCTACCAAACACAAATGTCCTTACTTTTTGGGCTAAGTTTATTACTTTTCATAAGCTGTAGAATCCCTTCTCCACTACAAAGATGGTGTATCTGTTTTGGAAACATAAAAGACTCTGCCTTACCTATGACTAGTAATCTATAAACAGGGGTGAGTCCAGACCATAAATCTGTTTCTGTATCAAAGAACTCAGCGCAAGTAACTGCTTGTCATCTAGGTTTTGAGGCCCCAGAAAAGTGTTCATTCTAGCCAGAACATGTGATAGCTGCACGTCACAGTATCTGCTGCAAAAGGGTTTATGGTATAATTTATCATGGTATAAATGGTCTATAATGTTCTACCTACTTTTGTTGTTACAGACACTTTTCCATTCTCCACTTTGAGCTGTTACTGAGCTGCAAGAGTAGCTGCAGCTCAGTAACAGTGAGGAGGTAAATATGTGTTAAAACATGAGGAAGAGTGAACACATTTTACAGCATATGCATAGAGTCACACAAACATAAAATACAAATGTCGACAAAGTCATTCATTTACCTGTACTTCACAAAACAGACGCACACACACAGGGTCTGGTGGGGTGCTTCATTAGTCTTGGTTAATAAAGTGTAAAGGATTTTCATTAGTGTTGACAAGCCAGCTGGCTGAAGACAGAACTGACTGGCAAGAGGTCAAACAGGAGGTTGGGTATGGATGATAAAAAGATGGAGGGAAACAAGGAGAAGCAAGAGACACAAAGGACTGAGGCCCTTCACAAAGCCTTATTATGATTATTAAACCTTTACATTTCCACAAGAACAAATACATGAGTGAATAATCTCAATAGAGCGTACAGAGTATGGAAGGTAATTAAGAAAGAACATGCAATAGGAAAGATTAAAGCGTCTGAAAAAAGGGAGGGATAGGGCACTAATTGTGAAGGACAGTGATAAAAATAAGAGAAAAAGAGAAGGGAGTGACAAAACACATTAACAGAAGGAATGGGTGATTAATGGGAAATAGGGAACAGGTGAAGGTGGGAATCAGTTAGATGAAAAACAGTATCCAGACAGGGAGGTACACTGAAAGATGGGCAGTGAAAGGTGAAAGCTGGTAACAATGCTTAAGATGGGGTGGTTGTAGGGAAGGAGAAATCTGTAAAGGTTTTAGAGATTAATGGGAGAGAAGGGAATACTTAAAGAAGACTGATGAAAGTGGTATAGAGGACAGAAAACCGAGTATACCCAAATCAGCCTTCACAGAACAGGTAGGTGCAACTGTTTTTTTAAAATGAATTTAATCTAATTGCTGTAATCTATTTTAAAGAGACATACAATATGGGGTCATAAAGCTTCTTGACTTTTACTTGAAGGTGGAATATTCAATCTTATGAAGCCATTACAGGATCCAGTCCAAAACAAAGTATCTTAAAGCCTTCGGTGAAACCTTGAGTGCTTCAACCAGCTAAGACATTCCTTTAGATCGAGGTTGACTCTAAGTGCTTTTCCACCAAAGTGGTTCCAGTGCTAGTTTGGTGCTAGTGCCATTTTTTTGTTTTTCAACATCGGGCTGCGAGGAGAGCACCAGCTTGGTGCCAAGAAAACTGGTGCTACGCTGGATCCCAACACAACACATCGGTTGGTAGAGGGAGAGCATTGCTTTTACCTTGCTCATGGACAAGACATCAAGATACTTTAGCATGTCCACTTAAGACGACACTTCATCCCAAACTCGGAGAGGGCATTTCACCCTTTTCAACCCCTGTGTCATGTTTGGAGGGGCTGATTCTCATCCCTGCTGCCTCACACTCGGCAGCAAACCTTTGCAGTGTGGGCTGAAGATCGTGTCTTAGTGAAGTCTAGAGAGCCACATCATCTGCAAAAGACAGAAATGGCTCCAGAGCAGGTTATTGGTAAATGTAAATTACCATGGCGATGCAGCCAAATAAAAACAGACTTACCTTCCCATCCCTGGAAATTCTCGTATTAAACTGGGAACAACCCCACTTACCCACATTTAATCACACATTAATTTGCTCAGTGTACTAAATCTACATTTATAATGTTCATCATATTAAGGCTTCACTGAATGAATACATTTTTCTTCTGAAGGTACGAGTCTCAGAAAATTAAAAAGAACAGCCATGAAAAACACAGAGATCACGGCAAGTATAACTTGTAATGTCACAAAGTTATCTGCACTTCATTGTCTTTTAAATTCTGGTACGATCAGAACGAGAGTGGACATGAACGGAAAATGACGCTGCTTTTGTCTTTCAACTGTGCCATAATTCCTGCTGGCTCACACACCAGGAGACAGACACGTGTGTGTTTGATTTGGTGTGAGAGAACGTCCTGCCAGATACAGATAGGAAACAGACTAAAGTCACCTCTCCACAAGCTCCATAAGAAAACATTCAGAGTGTGTGTGTGTGTGTGTGTGTGTGTGTGTGTGTGTGTGTGTGTGTGTGTGTGTAAAAATCCTCTAGTGAATTGCTACAAAAATTCAACCCCAACCCAGTACAGTTTATGGCCTCAGCTCCTCCGTCTCAATTTTGATCTGTGAAATGACTTTATTCATATTTAATGACCATCCTAATGAAGCTTTCACCCAGCATTTGCTTGCTTTCCATTTTACTTTCCTGCCTCTTGAGCACACTTTACTCAACAAAAAAAACTTCTTTTTTTTTTTTTGCATAAAAACTGAAGGGGCACTACACTAGAAAATATAAACTGACTATCAGGCTTGTCTATTTCAGTACATTTTGTGTGTTTTGTGTGTGTGTGTGTGTGTGTGCGTGTGTGTGTGTGCGTGTGTGTGTGCGTGTGTGTGTGTGTGTGTGTGTGTGTGTGTGTGTGCATACATGAGACAATTTTGTCTATTATTGTCTTATTATTATTATTCCAGGCTAAACGTCTTAAGGGTCCCCTTGGAGATGCCCAACTAGAATAACATGTTCCTGGCATGGATGAAAGGGTCTAGGGGGCTAAAGACCTGGTGACAATGATCTATTAACACACAGAAGGTCTGTTCCTGCACCCCCCACCCCCCCAGCACAAGTTGATAGAATCACACATACATGTGACAAACACAAGACATTCTCTTATATGTTTACAGATGCCCCATCTGATCACGCACCGAGGTCCTTCACCGGCACCCATTCATTATTAAACACGCAGAACTCCTATTGAGCAGTGCAGTGGTACGAGGGAGGGGGCGCAGATTCACTGGGGATGAACACACTAATTAGAACAGTGAATGGGGAGCAAGTGTTTGAAGAAAGGGCGAAGGGCCAATTCAGCCGAGTGACAACAAGAGGAGCCAGGAAGAAGAAATGGCTGCGTGAAGAGAAATGACAAGTCAACGTCGCTTCGTGCATTTACATGGACAACATCCCTCTGATATTAACCCGATTATTACATCATGCTTTCAATAAGAAACCACCATGTAGACAGCGGCCTAAACACAAATACGGCCATATTCAAAGTAAGCAATAACTGCTTTAGCCACATTGCTTACATAAATTCTCCCATATAAACAGCTTTAGTGCAGTATAATGTCCCGCAGCAATTTGTGGCACCAAACTGCCTCATCATACAAAAGTTTTGAAAGGTTTGGCAGAGACAACATGTACTAAAAATAAAAAAGTGTACTTGAAGTTTTTGAAAACTCAGGGGAGAAAAAAAACAACAGCATATAAAATGATCCTAAGTTTTGTTTGGTGGTGTTACATTAATAATGTAGAAGGAATGCTGGACCTAAGACATGCGGACACAAGGAATGCACTATTAATGGAGCTGGGTTTGTTTATATGTATAAGCAGAATATGGATATGAAAGATTTCCACAAGCATCTGATGTAAACACCTTGATCAGAATAATGTGTTATGTAGAGTAAAGTCAGTAACTAGATTATTCCATGTCCGTGTCTGTAATTCAGACAGACTGTCTTAGAGGGAAGAATAAAAAATACCAGGGTAAGAATGGTTTCATACAGGGGAAAAATATAAATGATCTAGTTGCAAAATTAAACAATGGGCCACAAAAAATATCTTAATTAGTTTGGTAAATTATGAGCTGGACCAGCCACAGCTGAATACTGTTCACACAAATTAAAGATTAAGTTTTTACAAACTTTCTCAACAGTTGATCTAATTTGCTGACGTCTTAATGTCGCAGACATTCTTTGGTCACACAGAGATACAATAAAAAAATGTCTTTTTCAACCAAGTCCTTCCACCGGCAGCTTGTTTTAGGGGATGGAGTCAGACACTCAGTTTGACTGGGCCAGGTACTGTTTGATGGAGGTGAAGCATCATGACCTCTGCCCTGTTTCTGTATTTCCACATGACTAATTAAAAGCACTTGGAAAGATGTGGT
>CM026203.1:30120567-30225567 GCA_014839995.1 Xenentodon cancila | reverse complement strand
TCCACTTTCTCAGAGTTTTACCTCAGCAAACTGCACACTGTCGAAAAGTTGGGACCATTGTGCACAAATCTGTTATATTTGTGTGCCTGAGAGGTGCGATTAAGTGCTCAGGCATAATGTTTAGAGGCTATAATCCTTTGAATGATGACTTGTGACTTGTTAAACAAAATCACTGAAGATCTTGCAGTCATACAAGTGTCTAACAGCTGGGTAAAAAAAGAATAAATTAGCAGGTTACTGTTAACCTTGTAAGCCCTTTTATAGCTTTTATCATGGTTGGTCATTGTGAAACCAACCATTTACTCATTTTTCATTTCCAGCTAAGACACGATGGGAAATGAAAACCGTTCCTTTCATTTATTTTCATTAAACCTCTAAAATAGTGTCAGCACCCCCATTAGCTTCCAAAAGCTTAAGGTGGAATATTATATTGCTAATTACTCAATGGACAAATCTTGTTTGTCGCTTTTGAATTAAACTAAACTGAATTTAATAATACTATATAACAAAATTCAAGCTGAAAATGTATTGTTGCAGTATGTATTTAACAAAAGGAAATACAGAGGCTAGTTGGAAAACTGTAGAATTCACTGTCGATGTTTAGCAGCTTGGAAACAACTGGGATGAAGGCGTAGCATCCAGTGTCGGCGGGTACCACAGGTGACCTCTCTTAGACAACATGGGCTTAGACTCAGGGCACCAAAACGGTGTAGAAAAAAAAGTTTTCTAAAATTACGCTTTGATGGAAAAAAAACAAAACAGCTCAGCAGTTTTCATCCTACCTGATTTTGATTTTGCATCCTGCAATATTCACACTAAATGACCTTCCACTGGTTTTCAACATTAAGATATTTTTCCTAATTTTCTCATATGTCTTTGATGTGAAGTTTAAATGTGAGCTCCATATCCGGTTAGCAAAAATGAAAAGTGCAAGTAGCCTCTGTGAGAGGCAAGCAAGCGAAATAGTGCGAGTAAAAATCGTGTCTGATGGAGAAGTTGTAGGAGGGCAGCGCTGCACGACGACGTGTGCAGCCACACATGGGAAACAGGCCATTTAGATAAAAAAAACAAACTGTTATCCTCTCAAATCAAAATAACAGAAGCTTAAGAAGAAACAGTCAACATGTTTGTCTCTAGGATTCTGTAACGGCAATATGTTCAGTAAAATATGGTTGGCAACTTGAAGTGATTTGGCATTTTCTAAATAAGTATGTACTGGCATGACACAGAGTTCCTGTTCCCAATTTAGCTCTTCTAATTACATGCCTTTGGAATTTGGATTGCACAGCAGCTTCATGGTCGGTTTCTTTCGGAAGCAACTTTGGGTTATATTGTTGTTTCGAGCGCCAGAAAAAGTGGAGAAAATGAGGACTGGTCCTGGCTGCGAGTGAGAACCCAGTGTGATTTACTTCTATCTCCCCTCATGCAGAGCTCCGTCTTTCTCTGCTTCACTGTGCTTTGTTTTCTTCAGGGAATTTGCAAGTCACTAACTCTGCCGTCCAAATCCATTGTTTGCTACGTATTCTCTTCGAATCCTATATCTCCTCTCTTTCATCTCATGCCTCCCAAGTCTTCTTCATTTTCCTTTCGCTTTGCTCCACTTCCCTTTTTCCTCCCAGGATCTCATCTCTCCTTATTTTCTTTCATCTTTTGTCCAATCCTATTTGTCCAAATCTAACCCAATCGTTTCTCTCCCCAAAAGTTTCCTTTCCCTCCTAGATTTCCTCACCTTGTGTTTTCTGTCCTCTTTTGCTGCTCCTTTTCCAATATAACATTTACATTTCTGTTCCTTTTACTTTCCATCTAATATCAACGGTCCACATTATTTCTCTGGCATTTTCACCTTTACTCTAATTCCTGGATTCCTGGATTGGTCTCTTTACTTCTACTGACCAACAATTTCCATCTTTTTTCTTAATTTCTTTTAGCTTAAACATTTGAGCATTCTTCATGAAAGAAACGTAAAAGAAACAAGATGAAACATTTTTAATTTTACTAAGTTAAAATCAAATCTGGTCTTCATACTAATTTATGCGATCACTGAATATTCTGCAGTTCAGGCTTTAAGTAACTCTGCTCTTGGAGTTGATCTTTTACTTCTTTTTCACTGAAAACTGAACTTTGGTGTTGCAACACATTCAAATATACAGGTCTGATTTAAATCAAGGTACGTTGATTTCAAAGTGTGTTAGGAGTCTTTACCTGTGAAATTTCATTTTCCCCCTCCTTGAGTAGTGATTGCAGGTGCTGATGTATGCTCCAGAGATCGAGCATGAAATCTAAAGTTACATAACATTTAACAAGCCCAGCAGCGCCAACGCGAGGGTCCTCGCCATCCCAGAAACCCCTGCTGGAGCTCATCCACATTAGCTCTGCTACTGCAGATGCAACACCTGGTCAAGAGGTCGGTTTTGGATCCTAAATCAACAACTGTATTAGAATTAACATACTGAATATGAATTTTTAAGTAACAAAGGACATGTTCTTAATTGAAGACATTCACCAGGTTTAAAGTTTCCCTGCAGCAAGTTTGACCCGTGAACATAACTGCTGCTTAATTCCAAATCAAAGTGGCAAATTTTCCTTTTCCATACCACACACCTAACTACCCCAACTCCAACCTTAGCAGAGACAAGTGTCATTTGGCAAGACTTGAAATCTAAAGAAGAACTTAATTTCAACTTAATCTGAGCATGCGTGTTACAGCCATGGGCCGCAGTCACGTTCCAACAGACCGCCTTCAGGACTCTCCCAGGAGAGTTTTATTGTTACGCCCCCAAACCTGGGGCGTAGCAATACGGCATTTAGGACTAGTTTCAACTCACAGAAGGTGTGTTGTGCATCAGCAAAAGCTTGTCTTACCTGTTATAGATCCTCATAAGATGAAGAGGCAGCACAATACATTTCAGTATCATCAGCATAACAATGACCTCGGCAGGAGATTGTGATTTATGATCAACGTTGGTGTTATATAAAACAGGTGTGGTCCCAGGACCAGCCTCTTAAGGGCCGTCTTAGTTACACTAAGGCAGGCACGACACCTCTTATCCTCGAACATCCTGAGATCTCCCTTATAAACAATATTCAAGCTAACCAATAACATGCTCAAACAGTCCAGCGCTACTCAATCTTTGCTATACTATTGTTAAAAGTCTGTACATATACATATATATGTATGTATTATGTATATATATATATATATATATATATATATATCTATATATATATATATATATATATATGTGTGTGTGTGTGTGTGTGTGTGTGTGTGTGTGTGTGTGTGTGTGTATAATCATCGGCAAGAAACACATGGACACAAAAACACACAGTTAATGAAACCATGACCATGTTTACACATAACCAAGAGTGCAGCTTATTACGTTTACCACTTTAATGCCAAGCAAAAGTCTAGTTTTAAATGAATACATCTGCTGCATATGATTCATTTGAAGGATACCTCAGCTAGCAAAGAGCCTTGATAATTGCTGTTTTAAGGTGATGCTTCCCCTTGCTAGCAAATATTTCTTTTTTCCCCCTCAATATTAATAGTTTAAAAAAAGAAACAAAAAACCTGACACAAGTCCTAATGTTTTTATGTCTTTTGGAGGTAGATGCATTTTATGTAAATGTTAAACATGATGTTACAGAGAAAAACATGGGAGGCATCTTCTATTTGTAGCCTTAAAAAAACCCAACAAAAACAAACAGAAAAGCATGAAGTAAAGGAGGACATACAGGGAAAACCAGAGAAGTGAAGGAATTGATCAGGGATCTCATGTACTAATAGCCCATACACATATAAAAGTTGTGTACGCCGTGTTCTGCACAGGTCTGGATGTACCAGCATCAACTTTATGTAGATTTATGTGCACCAACACAGAAATGTTTGACCTCCAGTGAAAATGTGGAAATTCATGCAAATTCTGTCAGTTTACAGTACCCAACTTTAAAGTACTGAAACTCGCCTGAACACACCAAAATCTCTTCGCCTAACTTTCTTATAGTCAGGAGGGCGTTAAAAAAAATCTGTCTTCATGCACCGTGGGGAAATAAAATCACATGTAAACTCATCCCCACAATATATTATGCACTACTGATTGTCACAACCTAAGTCCAAAGTAAACTGATAAGTTCTCTCTGTTTGTGTCACATGAAGACGTTAACACACACAGATGAGTTTGAATGCGAGGTGAACAGATGTCTGTGTGATGTCACACACAATGAAATGCACTTATTCCCACTGAGAGGAAAACGGTCAGATCATCATATTAATTAAGAATAAGTCACGTGTGAAGTTCTTAAATCAACAAGGTTAGACATCCATACCATATATATTATTGTGTGAAGTCAGATGTGATTGTGCAACAGCGGCACCTTTGGCACAACTAGACGTTGAAGAGATCAGAGGGGGACATCTCCTCAGGGACAACGCTGACCAGCTGGCCCAGCAGGACGACTGGCTCATCAGCTGATCTCTCCTGGCCAAGAGCATAAGAGCATTTCTTCTGGATCTCTGCGCTGAACTAGGCCCAGAGTTACAGAGGGGGGCTGGGACAAGTCCTCGGCACTCCTGAGTTCCTACCAACAGGAGCCTTTCAGAAGATGCTGGCTGACAGGTTGGACATCTCTTAGTCGTCCCCAACCCCATGCTGGCTATATATGAAGGCTTAATCTGGATGACACCCTGATATATAAAATTTCCAACACTGTGGTTGAAAATGGAAACATTAAAATCTAATATGCAGCAAAGAGCCAATTCCCTAAAGTAATCGGTGCGATCGATTGTACTCAAATTGGTCGAAGGGCACTGTCTCACACGTAGCTGCACACTGGCCTGGTTCAGCTCATGACTCATTCTTCAGATGCTTGTGCTGGGAACAGACTGTAGGTTTGGGCTGTGCAGGACGGTTGGCTTCTGGGTAAACGCTTTTTCTCTCAAATTACAAATGGATTATAAGACACATAAATTACTTATATACCGTAAGACACCCTTGCATCTGTGTAACAATTTTCAAACCCAAACTGTAACTGAGGAATATTCACAGGATTACAATAAAGTAAATAAAAAGCAACTCTCAAAGAGCACAAAAGGGGTGGATCAGCGCCCTGCAAGCTGGGGCCTGGTCATTGAGTGGGCGGTTAAAGGGCACTGCCACTGCCTGGGCATCATGGTGACGTCGTGCCCACGAACCACAGAAGATTCGCTGCATTGTGCACATGATTTTCACAACTGATGAATTGGACCTCGGCCCCGCTGCAATCATTGTCGTGATGCAGTATCTATACACGCCGTCTGCGTAGCATTGGTCCGCCATCAGACGGGCGTCCCTCAGCAGCTGAGGCTCTAGATGCTCCTGATCCGTGCGCCCAATGTTGCCCTGTCCCGGAGATGCAGGCCGGAAACAAGATCCGGACACATGCAGATGGTGTATCCACGACGCTGCTTTCAGGTATCACACTCTGTCAAAATAAATACATTTGTATATCTGTTTTCAGTCTGTTTAATATAAATTAAATGCATGAATAAACATTTTGGTTTGTTCTAACTGCTGCATTATATTGTACTAAAGGATGTCAATACATCCCTAATATAGGGAGATGTCTGACCCGCCATATGTTGGCAGAATGCCAGTAAGCGCAGTTTCTCCGATGACGGAGGCCACTTGCTCCTCATGTGGGGTTAACTCCAACATCACTGGACCCCCTCCTGTGTTCACACTAACTTTGATGTCGGACTATTTTTCCTTTGTTGTGGCTGTGGTTTGATGTACAGAGCCTGCTGCCCATTTACAGCCTTAGTCACACACTCCCACTCGATAGATTTTCTCGGGTGCCGTGTGACTCACTCGGTAGAGCAGACGCACCACGTTCAAAGGCTCCCGTCCTCATGCAGGCAGTCTAGGTTCAAATCCTGCCCTGTGACTCTCTTTGCTGTGTGTCTTTCCCTTCTCTCTCATCCCCAAATTTCCCCGTTAAACAATTTTCAATCATGAGCCACAATAACTTCTATAAATGAAAAAAAAAAAATTCTCTTACTGGTTACACCAGGAGAAAGACTATTATATGCACATCAATTATTCAGTAAGCGAAGGTTATCTTTCTTAAAGAGCTTGTGTTTGCCAATGTTATTTTAACAAAAAGTGAAAGTATACTGCATATATCTACGCATTTGCATAAATCTTTCTGGGAGGGGAGTGGGTGGTCCTAGTGGCAGCTGCTGATGTGCTCATCTCCATGTCAGTTGGGATGTATCAAGGAAATGTGACAGGAACAAGTGGAACACGGATTGATAAATGTGAACATTTGTGTGTGTACAGTCCAAGTTTTCAGTGTGCGCCATCTTTACATATGAAAGCTGTGTATTTCTGAGGCCCCAAGTACGAAGATGAAGAGTTGTGTGAAGCGTGTGAAGATCCACCTATGATCTTCAACACTTTACATCATTCAGTGCTATTTACATCTGGCCAGATAGCTCGTGTTTGATTTTTTTTTTTTTCAATTGTGTCCATAGAGAGTACAGTGGATGGCAGAATCTAATGTGCTTGTGGTGGAGGTTTGTAGAAATTATAGGATGGTGATGTGAACTGCGGTCTTGAAGCTGCAGCCTCCGGTTCTGCTGCTACATGCTGCCGAATTTCAATGAACTGAACAGATGCTGGAAATGGGAGGTAACAATTACTTCACGTTGTTGCTGCTAGATAGTTTTAAAAGCTATTCAACTATATGCTGTGTCTTTTGTGCATTTTGCTTAGTTGTGTAATATGTCATCAGGTGCCGCTTAACTGAGGCTGTAGTTGCCCCATCGTGAGGTTTTTTCAGGGTATTTGGGATTGAGCATAAAGATGAGGAAACATATACAGTGAAAAGGTATCATTTTAATGCAAGGCCTAATGTTTGAATCTCCATCTCACACACCCCTACCCTCTTTTTCATTCTTTTATCTCCCTCTCAAAGTATGCATGTAGCTCTGCGATATGTGTCTGCCATCAGGTTTCTGATGAGATTAGACGCCATTCCAAGCAGACCAGTGGGGATGAAATCTTTTCTCATGACTCTGTAGAAAAAGGGTTTCGAACATCTTGGAAAGCCTGGCCTGCAGATTTGCTTGTGCACACGCATACACACAAACACACACACGTCTGATGGCTGGCAGTGAAACTGGACTTGATCGTACTGGGAGCTTCATACTGAGTACTTTTCTCACAGCAGTTTTCAGACGGTTCTACTCAGAGAAGTAACCAAACCTGGCTTCAACCTAAATTGATGAAATATGTCCTTGAAAAACTGGCCTTGGATGTGTTAAAAAGAGCCATATCCTACAAAAAGTGACTTTGCTCTTTGCTCAAGTCAGAAATTAAAAGTTTTCTCAAAGAAAATCAGGACAGAATACAAAAGGAAAGTGAATAATAAAAAAGGTCAGTTTGTAGCAGTCTGCAGGATAAAGAAAACGTTTTTTCTACAAGAAAACTGGGTAGAGGTGCCACATTTCAAGCCAATTCTACGGTTGTCAGCCCTTTGGCAACAAATAAGTAATTTAACGACTGAAACGAACTCATGTCAGGAACAAATACACGTCTGTTGCTGAGATACTGATTCAGCTGTGAGAAGGGATTCAGTCTGTAACCTTGAAACTTTGTGTGTGTGTGTGTGTGTGTGTGTGTGTGTGTGTGTGTGTGTGTGTGTGTGCGTGCGTGCGTGCGTGTGTGCGTGTGCGTGTGTGTGTGTGTGTGTGTGTGTGTGTGTGTGGATGGGGCATCTTTGATTTCCACTATTAAATATTAAATAACACCATCAATATTTCATAGGTTGTCCCACCTCTCTGCTTTTTTTTTTTTTTTAACTTTTTGCTTGTGCAGGAAATTCTCTTCACTTTTTCTGTCTTCTTGCTTTTCTTCACTTTCTCATTTAATCCCTGTAATTCATTATCTTTTCACCTCCTCTCTTTCTTTGTTTCCATCATTCTCTTTTTTCATGAATATATCAAACCAATTTCCTTATCTCCTCTCACAGTTTAAGAATTTCACCAACTCCAAGATGGATTTAATTGTCAAGAAATGGTTTGATTCCCTGACTCTCATTGATCTTTGCAATATGTCGTATTTTGTTTAGCATTTAGAGGTTCAGGTTTGTAGTTCAAAAGTTTCAACAACCAGTACTACATTGCTGTGATACCCTCTGCTCTAATAACCTTTCTAATTTAACATCTGGACCCCTGAATTGGACACTTGTGAAACTACAACCTCTAAAACTATGACATCATAAACTCACAATTTTATGAGAAAATCTTTTTTTCAGATTTCAAAGCAGATGGTGCTTGGCAGTAGGAGTCTCAAATTAAGCTTGTTTAAAATGTGTTTCCTATTATTAATTTAGTATTTATTGTGTAGCATGTAACATGATTTTTTTTACTGCTTTTATGGCAACTTTAAGGAACTTGTAATGGACCCAGTAAATAAAATGTAGTAATTATTAATAATGAAATTAGAAATGCAATTATTATTATACAACATTTCTAAACTAGAAAATTAAGGTGAAATTTTGCAATTTAGTTTTTTGTTATGGATTGTAAAGTTTTGGATAGTTTTCAAAGCTGTGGATAGTTTGTAAAGTTGTAGATAGACTGTAAAGTTGTTCATAGTTTGTAAAGTTTGGATAGTTTGTAAAGTTTAGATATATTGTAAAGTTGTTCATAGTTTGTAAGGTTTGGCTGGTTTGTAAAGTTATTGATAGTTTGTAAAGTTATTGGTTGTCTGTAAAGTTTTGGTAATTTTAAAGTTTGGATAATTCTAAAGTTTGGATAGATTGTAAAGTTATTGATAGTTTGTACAGTTGTGGGTAGTTTGTAAAGTTGCAGGTAGTTTGTAAAGTTGTCGATATATTGTAAAGTTGTGGATATATTATAAAGTTATTGATAGTTTGTAAAGTTGTGGATATATTGTAAAGTTATTGATAGTTTGTAAAGTTGTGGATATATTGTAAAGTTATTGATAGTTTGTAAAGTTGTGGATAGTCTCTAAGGTTATGGATACTTTGTAAAGTTGTGGATAGATTGTAGTGTTTTATAGTGGTTTCTCAAAAAAAAAAATGTAAACATTTGTATAGTGTGAGCCAGTTGTTTATCTTTTGAAAATAAACACTTTCCAACCAGGATCATTTGGTTCAAAGTCTTGCCTTTGCTACAATCTTATTTTGTGTCGTAAGGTAGATTTTTGTTATATTTGCTTTTCAATTCAGTGTTAAGTGTGCAGTTTAAAAGAGAACCTGACAAAGACACCCACAGTAGGAAGACACATGCAGAAATTAAAGTAAGAACAAAACTCAATGCAATATGGTAGGAACTATAAAGTAAACAAAGCCCACAAAACTGGAGTCCATAAAGCAAACAGATGAGATTGGAGCAGCAACAAATGAGCAACTACGATCTAGGAAGAAAGAAAACCGGGTAGCACACAAACATAGGAAGGTGCTGAATAACACAAAACAGGTGAATGGCAGACAGACAGAACCCGGTCTGAGCCAAGGGCAGGAAGCAAAGGTGAAGCAAGAACTACAAAATAAAACTGAAAGTAAGTAAAAAACAATGCTTAAATTAAAACATAAATATAACCTGTCTGGAATACACAACATGGAAGTCAGGAAAATACTAAGAGGGAGTAGAGGGGCAAAGCAGGAGTGAAGAACGTAAGAAAACCAAGACTCATTTTAAAGATCTACTGGTCATGACAGAGCAATAATCTGTCTCTAGATACAACTTCTATCTCCATCATCACCTGGAGATTTTCCTGTGCTCATCACAACAGATGAACAACATTTAATTACTGTTGTCATCCTTCCTGTGGCTTTAGCACATGCTTATTTCTTGAGATCAGGTATCTCAAGTACCTCTCTCCTTTTATACTGATTATCCATGACTCTCTTGATTCATTTTCTTTTCCATCATTCTTTTTCTAGTTTTCCTCTTTTTTCTGCTTTGGCACCATGTCAGTTTTGGAGGTTTATTATGGAGGTGGGAGCTTGTGCGTCTTTGATTAGAGTTGGCTCATGCATCTTCATAAGACAAATTCATTATAACTTCATTAGAATTACTTTTAACAGTGCTTCTTATTTAGTACCATCTGTAGTCATAATATAAAGTAAGCTGTGCTGTTGCACAGTTGCACACTGGATTAAGTGTTTGACCAAAGGACCCTTCTGTCATGGTTTTAGGTTTAGTTCCTGTTTTATTGTGAAAGTCTGTTTCTTGGCTTTGTCTTCCCTCTCCGAACCTTCCTGATTGTTTGCATCTGTGCCTGTTCAGCCCCAATAAGTACATTGTTTATTATCTTGGAATTTTTTTTCTTCCTTCTTGCTGGTCAGTTTAAGTTCATCCTGGTTTTTTTCTGTGTCCTGGCTTTTGAGTTTTCCATTAGAGGCCTTTTTTTATTGTTTTTTTGGATTCTTGTCCATAAGGACAAAGGACTTTGTTTTCACTTCTGCCACCTCTCGTCCTACTTGGCCAGGAATCAAACCGCCAACCTTCTTATTGAAGAATGAACAACACACTCTGATCCACAGCCTCCCTGTGGAGCATTTGCTGACATATTAGCTGTAAAAGTGAAAATGTTCAAAGATCACCAGCACCGACGGATCAGGCACTCAACGGCTCATCTCATTTCTGTCTATAAGCACTTAGCTTCTACCTCACTTCTTATCTTTTCTGTTTGCGCTCGTTTATAGGAGGTAATATGATACACAGAGCCGTTGTAGCAGGTGAGGGAGCCGGCAAATGAAGGACCCGGCAGCTGAACTCACACATAGGCAGCAGAAGTTTCCCTCCCTTGCCCAAGAAGTTTTCTCCCTCCTGTCTCACATCTGACCCAGTTGGAAGTGATGTGAGAAGGCTTCACAACACTGAGAGCCAAAGTGAGAAGAGGAGGAGCAGATGGAGGAGGTGAGGGTGTACAAGTAGGGAATGAGGGCATGTGGGTGGGGGGACCAAAGTAATCAAAAGCATCAGCTTCCAATCTTTTGTTCTCTATTTTGATCTTTACTTCTAGGTTTCCTTTTTAAAATCAAAGAGGAACACCTCAGGCTTAATGTTGTCTGCTTTCTGTTACGTTTATGTTGCTGTTTGTGGACTTGTTTTAATCAAGGTAAAAGTCAGTTGAGCCGTTCCACCTTTTCTCTAATATTATAAAAATAGGTCCCTAAACTTTGTCTGATAACACCTCAGGTGTGAAATAAGTCATGATGAATAACTGGGATGACAAATGGGCCTTGTGAGTTTGTCTGCACACATAGGCGTGATGCACATTTGTAATGGCTTCCACCTGGGTCTGAATCAAAGACCTTATCTAGGGGATATTTGGGCCAATCAAATTAACGCAATTATGTAAGAAATGTGAGAGCGAAATAAAACTGGGGTCAGTTCAGAATCAGAACTTCATTGTCACAGTATGCAGTGATATTTAGTGCAACTACGCTCAGTACAAAAAAAAAAAAAAAAAAAAATATATATATATATATATATATATATATATATATATATATATATATAAATATATATGTATGTATGTATGTATGTATGTATGTATGTATGTATGTATGTATGTATGTATGTATGTATGTATGTATATGTATGTATATGTATGTGTATCTATGTACCTGTAAAAAAAGTACAAAGACAGCAGTAGTAAACTATTGAAAAAAATGCAGCTAAATTGAAAAAAATGATAAATTGCACAATATAGCACATCAAGGTGGTGCGTGTGGGAGGAAGAAATGTGCTCTTCAGTGACCGTTTATCATTACAACAGCCCTGTGGTTGGTACTGTTTTCCGACTCATCTTCTCCTGTAATGAGCTCGACCACTGTCGTGTCATCTGTAAACTTCACTATATGTTGCTAGGTTGGGTTGGGGTGCAATCGTGGGTGTAGAGAGTATAAAAAAGGGGACTCGGTACACAACCTTGGGGGAGCTGGTGCTAAGGCTGAGAGCAGGTGAAATGTGGGGCCCAAATTTAACTCTGATAATCCCCGAAAAAGTCTTGGATCCAGTGGCAAGTGGAGTGGGGGAGGCCCAAGTTCTTTAGTTTCATGTTTTTATATATATATATATATATATATATATATATATATATATATATATATATATATATATATATACTTATGGTCTTATCTTCAGAACAGATGTATTTGTTTATTTTTTTTATTTTTGCAGACCAATTATCGCTGTCCAGGAGAATCAAAACAGCATCAGCTCTTAAGTTGGATTTAGAAGTCAAGACTGGTTTTAGGTTAAAATGAAAGACATTTCCTTGTTGGAAGTGCACATACAAACCCCTCATGTGATAAGGTCACTGTAACTCTCTTCCTCATCTTCTTCTCTTCTTACATTGCTGCTGTGTACCAGTAAAGTTATCGATAGGGGGCAGTATTGTAGCACTAAGCTGTGACCAAGTGTTGCGTGGCCACACCGAACAGCTGCAGCTCACGCAGATGACGGATTTTATGAAGTTCAGACCAGTAGTCAGAAAATGCAAAATTCTTTTATTCTGACAGAAGAAAGGGGAGGCAGAGTCAAGGTAAAAGAACTGGGGTGTGAAGAGGAGGAACTGAAGGATGGGATGACGGATGAAGATGGGACAGTGGGACTATCTGACAAAGAAAAGCAAATGAAAGATACACATCGAACTGTATGTGAGGTAAAGGAAACATTCATAGATCAGGACAGTAAAAGATTCACTTTTTTTAGATTGTTTCCCATTTTCTTTGATGATCCGTTTGTTCAGTTCTTTATCATCTTCTAATGACTCTTTTCTTGTGGCTGAGACACGTTATCAGCCTCCAAATGCTGCTTACAGGGGATGGATTTCCTGCATGGGAATGCTGTGAAGAGAGACTCACGAACACACCTCTTTCAAGCTGGCCATTCTCCTCTTCCTCCCATTGTTGAAATTTCCCCATTTTAGTTTTAGCTTATTATTTCTACCCTCTGTACTCTCTCCTTTTCTCTCCTCCTTTCTTAAGTTATCTTCCTTTTGGTTTAATGTTGGTTTGGTGGTGGTTGGTGATTTGGTTTAACATACCATCCCCTTTTCTGCCTTATTTTGTTCTTTCCAATTTTTCCCATCTTTCTATTCATCTACATTCATTTTAATTGAATTTTCCCATTTCCCCTCTATGTCTACATTTGCATTTCAGGATGAAATGTTATCATTCTACTCTTTTGCTCTATACCCTCTCGATCAGGCAGTATCAGTAATAGCTGCTGTCCCAAAAGGAAAACCAAGTGAAGTCAACCAAGTATCCCTAGTTAAATACTGAGTAAATGCCAGGATTTTCCCTCCGTATTTGCACACCAAAAATAGACTACAGCAAGGGAAGGAAGATGAGATGGAGACCAGGATGAAAACAGAAGGTTACATTTCCAAATTTACAAGGAAGGAGAATCGGCTGCAAGTGGAGAAAAAAGTATTTGATCCAAAACATGTAACATGCACTATCATTAAACTGCAGATGGTGCTAAATTAATCAGTTTAACAACAAAGATATAGGTCTGAATAAGCTGAATTAATAAGTGAGGATTAATAAAAATGGGTTGAAACAACAGACTGTACATTAAAAAAGATACATCACACTTTTTTAGTTTTGTTTTGTTTTGTATTTAAGGAGAAAAAAATCCCCTTGGTCCTAATTAAATGTTTGTGTTATGTTTTTGTCAATGCATTACAGGGATACAGTACATCAGCATCATATTTCTATACTGACTGGTTCTGTGGTGTTGCTACTGATTTATTTAGAAATTCTGACTGAAGAAGAAATAAATAAATAATAAATAAAAGAAATCCAGCACAGGTTTCCTACATGAGCATAGAGCATTTACCTCCCATTTTTTTCTTACAGATAGTGAACTGTTATTGCAGCTGATGAAAACTGGCTATTAAAAGCAAAGTAAATAAAAAGCCTATGAGTTTTCACTTCCCACTTCTGAATGCTACATGACTTGAAAGTGTAGGTGTTGATAAAGATGGAAGGGCTGGATATTTGATCTGCTTCTTCTCCTGTTGTCAGAATATGACATGACTAGATATGCTAAAGATTAATGTGTTTTTATGGTTCTATGTTGCCACAATGCAATAAGCCCTCTTAGGAGGCCTACAATGCATTTGGCATTTTATACTGGTTTGTTTCACCCTGTAATTACAAAACCAAACACTAGCTGATGCTGAGTGTTCTTTTCTGCATGTGGCAACTAAGCGCCAACCATCTCACCTCCATGTTGAACCCAAGCGCCAACTATCTCACTTTCAAGTTGAACTCAAGCACCAACCATCTCACTTCCAAGTTGAACCCAAGAGCCAACCTTCTCACCTCCGAGTTGAACCAAAGAGCCAACCATCTCACCTCCAAGTTGAACCCAAGAGCCAACCTTCTCACCTCCAAATTGAACCCAAGCGCCAACCATCTCACTTCCAAGTTGAACTCATGCACCAACCATCTCACTTCCAAGTTGAACTCAAGCACCAACCATCTCACTTCCAAGTTGAACCCAAGAGCCAACCTTCTCACCTCCGAGTTGAACTCAAGCGCCAACCATCTCACCTCCAAGTTGAACCCAAGAGCCAACCTTCTCACCTCCAAATTCAACCCAAGCGCCAACCATCTCACTTCCAAGTTGAACTCATGCACCAACCATCTCACTTCCAAGTTGAACTCATGCACCAACCATCTCACTTCCAAGTTGAACTCAAGCACCAACCATCTCACTTCCAAGTTGAACCCAAGATCCAACATTCTCACCTCCAAGTTGAAACCAAGGGTCAACCAGCTTACATTACGACAGGGGTGAATTTTTATATAAATTTATATAAAGCAATATCTTTATTTCTAATATGATTGATTGACATTAGGCTCAGCCAGTGGCTCGTCATTATGACATCCTTATTTATGGTGATGCTAGTCACTCTTAGCAAAGCAACCAGCTGTTTGTGTGGAACCAGTGTTGGCTGAACATGACTGAAGGAGCTGGTAGCCACAGCCAACTTTAATTGACATACACTGTGCATGTTCCTATTTGTTTCCCAAGCAAGACGACGGTGCACAGTACAAAGGGAGAGGTGGCCTAGTGGCCCACTGCTCACTAGTGAAACTAGTTGATGGGTTAAAAAGCAGAGACTAATTTCGGTGTGCATCATACATACAGCGTGTGCACGATGTCCACACTGACAAGAAAGGGAAGAAAAAAAAAAAAAAAAAAAAAAAGGTACAACAAAGGTTGTACACCAGATGACCCTCCTGGCACAATGCCGCAAGTATGGGGAGAACATGCAAGACCTATGTAAGGGAGACAAACCAGGGGTGAGGTAACAGCACAGAGCCACCAGGCTACCAGAGCAGCCAAACACTCAGATCAGATGTGTACTTTTTTTCCCTCAAAAATTGATATTAGAATGTGTCTCAAAAATCCTTTTGGGCTGTAGTTCATTAACATTGTGTTAAAATGTTTTTAACCTCCGGGGTAAACGGTGAACAATGTGTTGAAGTCTTTTTTTTTGTTAATATACCCACTTAATCGTCTTCTTCCTTTGAGCAATATACAATAAAGCCATACTAATTTCTTGTGTTCCAAAATGGGAAGTAGCACAAAAGTAACATTTAGATGGACTGGCTGGGTGGGCCTTTAGTAATTGTCCAATTTCCCTCATAAATTAATATCAACAGCTGTCTCAAAAGTCCTTTTGGATTATAGCTCAAACATAGTTTTCATTTCCAGTGTAAAAAGTGAACGGAGTGATAACATCTGGCATTTTGCCTACCCACCCAATTCATTGTTACCCTCCTTTGTATACTGTATAACAATGCCATCCCACTTTCATGTTCCACAATGGGAGGTAGCATAAAATCAACTTTTAGATTGGCTTATTCAAGCACTATCTTTGTGTAAGCATTACAAATTTACAGACATCACACATCTGCAACAAATTCATGCAGTGGAAATTATATTTTGAAAGTGAAAATAAAAACCTTTTAGGGTTGAATGGATAGTTCAATCCTTGAGTTAATCATGCAGATGGTTTGAGCTGAAAGACTACAACTGCACACGGATGAGACCCCAAACATTACACATAACACACTCACACTTCCTTTTTACTTCTAATCCAATCAATTGTATACTTATTCTTCCTTCATGAGGTAGATGCTGAGATTCACCACTGCATAAAGTACATACTAAATAAACCAAATGTAACTGGCACGTAATGTAACTAAAAAAGGCCTTCATACACTATATAGCCAAAAGTATTTGCTCACCCATCCAAATAATGGAAATCAGATGTTCCAATCACTTCCATGGCCACAGGTGTATAAAATCAAGCACCTCGGCGTGCAGACTTTTTTTTACTATTTAACTATTTTGAAAGAATTTGTTGTTCTCATGAGCTAGGTGAATTCCAGCGTGGAATTGTGATAGAATGCCACCTGTGCAACAAAGTCTTGACATTTCCTGGCTCCTAAATATTCCACAGTCAACTGTCAGCTGTATTATAAGAACATGGAAGTGTTTGTGAACGACAGCAACTAGGCCACGAAGTGGTAGGCTACGTAAACTGATGGAGCAGGCCAGCGGATGCTGAGGTGCATAGTGTAAAGAGGTCGCCAACTTTCTGCAGTCAATCGCTACAAACTTCATGTGACCTTCAGATCAGCTCAAGAGCAGTGTGCAGAGAGCTTTATGAATGGGTTTCCATGGCCGACCAGATGCATCCAAGACATACATCACCAAGTGCAATGCAAAATGTTGGTTGCAGTGGTGTAAATCACGCCACTGGACTCTAGAGCAGTGGAGACGCCTTCTCTGGAGTGATGAATCATGCTTCTCCATCTGGCAATCTGATGGACCAGTCTGGGTTTGTTGGTTACCAGGACAACAGTACTTGTCTGACTGCACTGTGCCAAGTGTAAAGTTTGGTGGAGAGGGGATTATGGTAAGGGGTTGTTCTTCAGGAGCAGGGCTTGGCTACTTAGTTCCAATGAAAGGAATACTGAATGCTTGAGTATACCAACACATTTTGGACAATTCCATGTTCTTTGTTTTCATGCAACTGAGACTGAGAGCCAGGCCTTCTCGTCCAACATCAAATGCACTTCTGGAAGAATGGTCAAAAAAGTCCCATAAACTCACTCCTAAACGTTGTGGCTTTCCCAGAAGAGTTGAAACTGTTATAGCTGCAAAGGGTGGGCCGATGTCATATTGAACTCTATGGATTAGAAATGGGATGTCCCTTAAGTTCATATGTGAGTCAATCCAGGTGTGCGAATACTTTTGGCCATATGGTGTATCTGCATCAGTCACAATCCAGAGGGATTGCTGAAGTCAGAGGATAATTGGACCTATAAATAAAAAAAATTAAGAAAGACATCCTAAAAACACACCATAAAAAATCTCTTATTTTATTAAAACACAAACAGGTATGCTCACTGGTCACTTACTTAACTTAATAAAGTTGTGATACACTCAGAATACTATCACATCACAACACATTTTTATCACAGGACAACCTGATAAAATACTTAATGGTGATAAGATCAGCAATGAATATATTTTTTAGCAACATTAATGATGGATAAGACAAAAAGACAAGCAGCAAGCATCGTATACAAGGAAAATGTCAGAATGTCCAGAGATAACTGCACACAATCTCCACTATTTTTGATTGACAGGTAGTTTATGCTAAAGGAAAACCAATAAACCTGGAGCAAAATCGTAATGAGCTCTAAGCAGCAGCAGGACAAGTCAGGAACACACCAACCCAAAATGTACTTTGCAGCTGGGCTCATTAAAAACAGCTGTCATATAGAGAATACCTGGTTTATACGTCAACTTATCACCTACTTATCACCCACCTTTATTGCATGTGAGAAATAACCACATACGCACATGTCATTTGACACTATGCCAGTAAATATACATTACTTAACAACTCCTTTATTCTCATGGTTCAAACACACCCTAACAAATATTTTTTTTCACACTAATTTTTATACTCTTCTTCTTTTTGTTCCATGTTGACTCACAGCTACAGACATTTACACAAACACAAGCAAATAGCTCACAGTCACTGTTTGCTGAGGCTCTGCACTGTCATAAGCCAGAAGGACTTGAAGTAACCCAAAATAGTGACTAGTTGACAGATCGATAGACAGACCTATGACAAGCCTGTAGGACATCCTGGGAGAAAAAGAAATGACAGAGAATTCCTGAGATGGGTGGTGTAAGATGGAAATGAGCAGAGGGAGAGTGCATTAAGTTGAATTCAGTCATTAAATAGCAGTTTTATTTCAAAGTGACAAACAAAATTCAAACAGCAGTGCAGTAAGAAACCTTGGCATTTACTTGGTATAGATAGCTGAACTTACTAAATGACACACAGCTAGTACAGCCACAGTAGTACAAAGCAAGTGCTTGTTAAGCATATTAGGTTGTTACGTGGTTCTTAGAAGCATGAGGTGTCAAGACATTTTTAAAGCAGAGATGCTCTCAGTACATTTAATTTTTTTTCTACTGTAATGGAACCATAAATGAAAGTCTGGAATGACACTGATTTGTGTGTAGAGATGGCAACAGTAGATTATTGAGAGGAATGTAGAGGTTGAGATGGAACATAACCCTATATGGGTGAGAGTAGACAGTTGGGTGGAGACCTCGTAGTCATACTGTCGGTAGCATTAGTAATGAGGATGCAGGTAGCTGAATCTATTCACTTCTGTGAATAGTGCTGCAATGTGCAACCTGTGGGCTGTTGAAACACCAGATGACCTACAGCATTTTGAATCAGCTTTAGAATATTCACTATGCATACTTAAAAACTTGCTAAAAGAGCTTTGCAGAAATTGAAGTGAGAGATATATATGTGGCTCACACAAGGAGTCGGGTGGCATACTGAAACAAGGCCTGAGTTAATGAAGAGCAATCTGACCAAAAGATAGATGTCAAATTGCTACAGAGGAAGACCTGCCCAGGGTGTACCCTTCCTCTTGTCCAGTGACAGCTGGGATAGGTTCCAGCAGACCCGTGGGATCTTGAAAATATTGATGCATGTATACAAAATTGATGCATGGATATTGGTTTAGCTAGAGTACTGCCTAAAAAGATTGACAGACAAGCATTATAGATTTGTATCCACCCATCTATCCATTAATTTTTGCTTATTCGATATGGGGTTACAAGGGCAGCAGTCCAAGCAGGGAGGCCCAGACCTCCAGCTCCAAACCACTTCTTCAAGCTCCTCCAGGAAAATACCAAAACGTTCCCAGGCCAACTGAGAGAAATCTCTCCAGCGTTGGAGAGACCTCTTGGGTCTGACCCAGGGCTTTTGTGTTGTTGGGCATGCCCCCAACACCTCCTGAGGGAGGCGTTCAGGGGACATCCTCACCAGCTGTCTCTAGACATCATCACAAGATGTCTAAAGAAATAAGTGCAATGATACAGTATATATAACTTAGAAAAACATCAGCAGAGTAACACAAGCAGCTAGGTGAGGCGATACTTGGGCCTAAGGCAATGATGTATATTCCAAGGAGAAGGGGTCCTAGCATCGAACCTTGTGGCACCACTTGAGGCTTTTCTTGTCTTATCTCTATGTTTGTGTGTGACCAGTGGATCCAGATCCTGCTTCTTTGTGGATCTATCTCATTATCGTTTTCACCTGTGCTTATCTGGTGGCAGCTGCATGTAGGCTCCAGTCATTTCCCTGCTAATCACCAGATTGTTCCTTCTGCCTTGTGCTACAGCTGGTACAACCAGTACAACACATTTCTAGTAAGTTTCTGGAACATAATAACCAAACATTTGTTCATGGTAATTACTTTTGATTGTCTACAAAGCATGTTCTGGATCTGTCAGCAGTGTGGCCACCAGGCCATATTAGGACAGCTGCCCTTCACCACCACCATCCCTGCCACCCCTTTGATTAATCAACATCAATCAAGCCAAATGTGCATCTGCCCTGCCCTTTCATGCCACTTGTTTACCTGACCCCACGCCAGTCACAGGAACTAAGGGGAACCTTTGCTTTTTGTTTCTTGGACATTTGATTCCTTATTGTAAAAAAATCACCTCTACTTTACTTGCCTACCTCCAGTCCTTGCCTGTGAGGATCAAACAAAACGTTAACAAACCCTGTGGAGAATCAATACGGTGCAGGTAATTCCATGAGAGGAAGTCTGAGACCTGAGTCTTAAATACAAAAGGAAGTGATGGATCTGGCTTGTGGTTTTCAGCTTGAGTAAGTCTCAGTGTTGGATTTTTTATAAGATGAGCTAGCCATGGCTATTTAAATGCAGTAGTAAACATGCCTGAGGCCACTGTAACATTTATTAACTGTGTGAATACTGATACACTGATAAAAGAAATGGTGTGAAGCAGATTGGTGGGAATTGAGTTTAATGGACAAGTAGCAAGATTGGTCCATGTCAGGAGTTTTGATACATTGCTCTTAGTGAGAGGGGTGAATGATGGCAATGATGTACCATTACTGGTGAAAATGGAGGTCATATAATAGAACTGCTACATGCTTGGTCTGTGGGTATCATGCACTTAGAGGCCTGGTCGAGAAGACTGAAAAAAGACTTTAACCAAAGAAGAGTGGTTGATACTGGATGAATCAGAGAACTGACTGCTGATCACCTTCTCTGTAAAGAAGTAAAAGTCAGGTGAAGAGCAGAGTCGGAGTAACAAAAAAGATAAATAAAGATATTAGTTTAGTGAAAGGGAAAAAGATTGGAAAGGGGCGAGAGAGAGGCACTACAAGAAATAAGTCTTTTAAAGATAAAGGCAGAAAATAGAGATGATTGAGAAAGAGAACACGTTTTAAAAGAAAGTTCAAATAACTCTCTTTTGCTTTAATTTATGTTATGTCCTTATAAATACACCTGTCTGTGTTAATTACAGAAGTCATTAAAATCAGGCATTATAAAGTACTCATTTTTGCACACATTGAAGAGGTAATTATCTCAAATGGATGTTGACAACACTAGGCCATTCATTAAGCCCTTCATATAAATGATCCATAAAAAATGTAAAATGACACCAGTAACTGCTGTGATAATCTTGCACTCCCTAATTAATATGCAGCTTCTTTTACTTCCCCAAACAGTTCATCAACAGCTGAAATAAAAAGTGTTTCTTTCTTGCTTTTTAATGTTGTTCTGTCTTTTTGCAATTATTTTGTGGGGGAAATTAAACAGAGCACAGTCAGAAATGGGATTAACGCATTTTTTAAGAGCAAGTACTTGCAGAAATTAAGTTGACAGTGACAACTGTTACAGTATTATTTAAAAAGTTTAAACATTCACAAGAAAACTCCTTGGTCTATCCAGTAACGATTTCCAAGATTTATTTAGCAACTTCTAATCATTTGCACCAGTTGAAAATTTTCTGAATCCAGTTGGGATGAATTAAGATCTTATGCAATTAATAATGTCCATCCTTTTTCTATGCCTGCTTACTCCTAAACAGGGTCATGGGGGTCTGCTGGAGCCTATCCCAGTAATCACATGGAGACTCCTGCCAGACCCGCGAGGTGAAACAGGAACCTTATTGCTGTGAGGCAACAGTACTGGCCTCCAAGCCACCGATTAATGATTACAATTCTAAAAATGTTCGATCATTTTGTATGATAAATGTTGAAATGGCCAACCTAACTCTGGTTTAAGTCTAGGAGAGCTGTAACATTTCTTCTTCTTGTCCTTTAGTTGTTTCCTGTCACATTTATAAAATGGTTCAGTGACAATATGACAAGTACCTACTATACTTACAGTTGCAACTTGTAAAATAATAATAATAATAATAATTATTATTATTATTATTATTATTTAATCTGTCAAATATTACTAGGAATTTCTTTAAAAAATAAGACCAAGAATCTCTTTGAAAAACGAAATAGAAGATTCTCCACGTTCTCCACAAGAGGAACAGAGGAACATACATTAGATTAGTAGTTAGCAGAGTTGCATTTAAACTGTTTTTCTTTGCTCTAATATTTTGGGTAGGTCTTCACATGATTCTTGATATCTTGCACCATTTTGTCCCATTCAATCTGATGGAACAGGAGTAACTGGATGTAGTTTCTTGTCTCTTTCTTGTTTCTTTGTCCATTTGATAGGCCCATCCATATCCATGCTTTTACATTTTGGCTGAAGGCTTGAAACTTTGGTTTATATACACTCACTAGAATTTTCATAGGCCAGTGAGTGTATATACATAGTTATCTTTACTCATTATGTTATCTATGTTGTGTGTGTGGCAAAGTGCCACAAAGTGTCTGTCCCAGAACACCATGATGCCACCCCCATGTTTCACATCTGAGATGTTGTTCAGCGGCCTGCAAGCTCCCCATTCTCCCTCCAAACATAATAATAACTACTATGACCAAACAGTTCAACTTTGGTCTCATCAGACCACCGGACGTATCACCAGAAATTAAGATCCTTTTTTTTTTTTTTTTTTTTTTTTTTTTTTTTTTTCTTCTCTAGGGCTCATCAGTTTACTTTGGACAGGCATCCTTAAAGCAGTCAAGTCAAAGTCCCACATCATCTGAGCCCCACTTTTTTTTTTTTTTTTTTTTTTTTTTTTTTTTTTTTTTTTTATAATTATCCCCCGTGCATAAGTGAAAGTGAAGGTGATAGTGTCCCACACCAATCCTCTCAACAGCCCATTATTCAACTCCACTAATCCTGAACTCTGTCAAAGAGGACCAACAAACACAAACAGCAAAGTGCAAAGAGAAAGGAGCGGAGGGTAGTGGTGGATGTTGTGTTATTTATGATGATTCAGTGATGTGTGTGTGTATGTGTGTGTGTGTAGTGTAGTGTGGGTGAGTGCATGTTGTTGTGTTGGGTGTAACACCCCAAGATGATCAGGAGCTGAGAGATTCAGAGTTAAAGAACCACAGCTGGCAGTGATGTTGACCTTCCACACCAGCTGGACAGCTGCTCATGATACAATCACATTTCAAGTTGGACCACCGCTGGTGCCGGTGTGTTGGGTCAGTGCAGTGCAGCAGCCCTCCCCAGGTGTACGAAATCCCCCCCCTCAGTTACCATATACCGGTCCAGCCCCAGCAGGTCACAGGACGCCCGGCCGAGGGCCGCCTACGTTGTCCATGACGGCAGAGCGGGAAAGCAGCTCAGGAGCCACAGGCGGACCGGTCAGCCGGACCGATACATGCCAGCAGCCACGAGAGTGAGTAATGGGTGGAGCCGGGGACCCCCCCCCCCCCAATCATCCTCCCCGCCACTCGGTCCGGGAAGAGGGGCGGGCCTCACCCCACCCCGACGGCAGGAAGCCGAGCGGAGGAGACAGACCCGCAGGACGGGGTCCAGGGCCGCCCCGCGCCGGCCCCCCAGCAGCCCGGGCCACCGCCCCTCCCGGAGGGAGAGCCCAGAGAGGCCAGGCCGGCAGAAGCCCCCCAGGCCGTCCGCCACAGCGCCTCCCCCAGCCCACCGCCCCCCAAACCAGCCCCGATGAGCCCCTAGGCCGAGCCCCAGCGGCCCTCCTCCCACCAGATCTGGGCTCTGCCCGGCGGGCGAGACAGGGGAGCGCTGGTTTACCCATGGCAGCCCCAGGTGTCGTTGCTTCCCCCTCCCAGGCCAGCTAGCGCCAGATCCTTGGACCTACACCCTACCCGTGTGTGAACGTGATTTAGGTTTAGGCTGTGTTCCGGGTTCCAGATCGGACACAGTGAGTGTGTGCTACCAAACCTGTGCATGTAAACTAAGTGCAGATAAGGTGTGCTAAGGTGCATTAAAAGAAGGGGTGCATTAAAAGGAGGGCACGAGTTGGGGGAGGTATGGAGAGGCGGCAGCGCACTCCTGCCCTGCCGCCTCTCGACCGTAGGGGATGGTATGGAGAGGTGACAGTGCACTCCTGCCCCGCCACCTCTCGTCCCTTATGTGCCCCCAACCAAGCTCGGCACCTCCGGTCCTGTGTCTGGATGTAGTGAGGTGACAAGTGCCCCTGTGTGGTTGTGCTCTTGTCTAGTGATGTGTATTTAAAAAAGGATTGGCAGGAGCTTAGCCTGGGAAGGGGAGGGGGGGAGTTGTTGGTACTCCTCCCCCCCCGTCCCACCAGCAAGACAAGGGCAGAGCCCCATGCAGCCACAGGGGCCGCAGCCCAGGGATCCACAGGACAGCTCGAGGGGTAGCAGTCCAGGCAGGGAGCCACGACGACCACCAGGACACCCCCGCCGGTCCCAGCTCCCCGGGGCCCCCCCCCAAAAGAGCGACAGCAACCCGAGGGGCCCGGAGGCCACCACAGCCCGGCCCCAGAGCCAACCCCAGGCCAGTCCCCCCCCCCCCTCGGCTCCCCACCCCCCGGGGCAGGCGGGCACCCCCCCACCCCCCGACCGACGGCAGCAGAGGAAGGGAGCGGAGGCGGTCCCAGCCCCCCCCCAGACCAACTCTCCGGGGCCAGGTGGCCTGCAGCGGTGCACCGCCAGTACCCCCGCACCTCCCAGCACTCCCCCAACCCCCAGTCCGGGAACGCAGGGGACCACCACTGACGGCGACCCGCACCCTCAGTAGCTGAGCAGGCACATGGCACAAAATGCCATGGCAGAAATTAAGATCCTAACCAAATAGTTAAAAAGATTTATTTTGTTTTGTCTTTAGTCAGCAGAAGTGTACTGTAACTAACCTGGGAGGCATTACAAATGAATTATTTTCTGTCGTTAGTATAACTCTTTTAAAAATATATTTCTTATTTCTTACAAAACAAAACTTTGGGAAATGTTTGAAATTGATGCAATAAATGCTAGTCAGGATGACTGGTCATCACTGGTCACGACTGGTCACGACTGGTCACGACTGGTCACGACTGGTCACGACTGGTCACCGGAGATGTAAGTCCGTATTTGAATGCCACGTGTGGACATTTGTTTCGAGCTGTCCGCTGGTGACTGCATCACCAGGTCTGAAAGACCTTGATTAAGCTGGCATTCTTGAAACAGAAATGTATCACATGAAACAAAATCACATTACTGCAAAAGAGTTCATGCAGTTTGATAACGACTTTAAATAACATAATTCATGATTTTTCCTGTCAAATGGTAGCCTGGAAATAAAGTGTATCACCAGTAAATTAAAATTTTTCTTTGGAGGTATGTCTAGCTAGCATCCTTTGGAGCTTCCTAACTATGCCCAAAATTCCTGAATTAAAAATAAAAATGCAATTAAATTAGTCTATCCTTGTAGAGAGTCACTTAACACAATAACGACATAGTAGCAACGCTGTAATCTGAATGGTAAACAGTGTAGATGGCAGCAGCTGAGGAATAGCGACTGGCATCAACACTTGTAGACATGAACTTTGAAAATTGAACAAAAGACAGCACCAAAGGATTTCCCATGGTATAATAATTCCTAGTCTGTTGTCAAAACAGACTAGGAATTAGCCCAGAAACAGCCCAGAAATATGGCTGTTAGAGGCAACATGGTGAGGCATGTTGGCCACCAAGGTCTTCCGTACAGACTCTGGTAGTAACTGAGATGGAGCAGGGCCATCTCTTTCACCACTGGCAAGAGTCATCTGGTGAACCTGCTCTAACAATAAACTGTTCATAAAGTAAACTGAACATAGTTATCTGTTTAATGTCAGCTGTAGCCAGCTGTGTTATACATGCTCCCTGATGTGAACGATTAGTTAAGAGTAACAGACTTCCACAGCCAGCTGTGTTGGTCTGGAGGTGTTTGGAGGAGAACCCTGTCGTACTCCACCTGCCTTGAGCCATGGACCTTCTGTAGAGGATGACTTCAGGATGAAATCAGAGTAACCAATTTGACACTTCCGCACATAGTCTAACTACTTGGTTGGTTGGTCAAACGCAGTGTGAACATAGCCTAAAACTCCTGATTTCAAACAAGTCGCATAGAGCAAACGGCACAATCTGCCGGCATAGAAAGTATTGAAAGTAACATAGCCTGAACACATCCATAGAAAAGAAATACTAGTGGGACATCAGGATGTTTACTCATTTATCACTAAGTTCCAATTGATCCAAAAAGGCTGAATCAATCACTGTCTAATCAGTTTAACATTTAACACTGCAGCAGGCCAGAGTGACACACACACACACAGAAGCACACACACACACTTAGCATAAAAGGGTCAAGTGGGCATGGTTGACTGACAGGACAGCTGAGACCATAAAAAAATATGAATATATTGGATGTCAGTGACTGTGTGTACAAGCCAGTCTGTGAATTACAATTAGCTGTTGTGTGTGTGTGTGTGTGTGTGTGTGTGTGTGTGTGTGTGTGTGTGTGTGTGTGTGGTCCAAAAAGCAAAACAGAGATGTGTGCTTGTATTTTGGAAAAGCCTCAGGACTGGGCACTACAAGTATGTGTTTGTGTGATAGTGCGTGTAGAAAATCGGAAATGTGAGTTTGTGAATTATTGTTCTGGTGTGTGAGGACCTAATAACTAATGCTTGCAGGCTAGATGAGTGTAGAGCAAAGCAACGATTATGAAGTCATTTCTCAGCTCAAGGTTGGCAGGCTGGACACACACAAACACACACATAAATCAAAGAAGGATAAACAAATGCTCCACTGCGATTGTCCCACCTCAAAACTGTCACCACTTTCTTCATCTAGGAACTGTCACAAATGCACGTTCTGTTGCATATATATATATATATATATATATATATATTAGCTTTATGTCTTGTTTTATTTTTAAATATTTTTTTTCCTTTCTCATTTGTTTCTTTCCATCATTTATATATCAGTTCTATTACAAAGTGAAAAATTCAGTTGATTTAAATCCAGGTTCAAGACTCACCTGTTCTCAGCTGCATTTCAATAAAGCTCCAAATCCACACTGTTTTATTTTTAAGCTTAAGTTTCAAAACTTGTTCACATTTTAACTGATTTTTATCTATTGCTCTTTTTTCTTTCTTTCTTTTGTTTACATTTTAAATCATGATTTTTATTTATGCGATGCTTTAATGTCTCTGTAAAGACTGTGGGAGGACAGAAAGGTGAAAGCAGAAAAGAAGGAAAAGAACACGCTAACAGGCACTCAGCCAGACCTTTGCTGACGGATTGACTTTCAAACACAGTAATAGTAAGTAACCACAGTAGCAGTTAGTAAAAATACATATCAATTAGCTCAAAGCTAAAAACAATATCTAGAATAAACAGTTAGCCTGAGGAAGCTAATGACCTTAGCAATCAGCAGCGTCAACCATCAAAGTTAGAATTAGCAACCTTAGCAATTAGCCAATTTAGCAGTTAGCTACTTAAGTTTTAGCCCTTTAGCTTAACCACTTAGCGTTAAGAATGTAGCTTTAGCATCTTAGCCTTAGGAATATATACATGTACACCATGAAGTGATGAATAAATCTGAACATCAAATCAAACTAGAAAAGTTTCACAACAATTATTTACAAACCAAATGTTTAGACATCAAAACAGAGGTATATTAGCAAATACTACGTGCAAAAGTCTGTTGAACAATAACTTAAAATGTAATTCAAGTTGATGAATTGCATATCAAAATCTGTTGGGCAATCAAAGAAAGCACTTCAGAAACCTAAAACTCAAAAAGACAAAAAAAAAACCTAACAATTTCAACCATTTACCAATTATGATGTCGCTATAACTGGGCAACAACACCTGCTTGGTTACATACAGTATTTACAACGTTGGTACTGACTTGGAAATCATCAACAAAGCATTTTTGATGAGCTCACAATATGTTAGATCAAATGGATTAGTCTATCAAGACTGAATCAGACATCCACTAATAGATCAACACATCAAATTCGTGATCAGACATTAAATGTGACCAAAGTTGTAGCTGGGGTAATGACCTATGTTAAAGCTTTATCCTGTAAAACTGATCTGTCCCCTCCATAATGATACGCTGCTTCGGAGAATTTCACCAAATGTTAAAGCCTAAAAACGTGCAAAATTATTTTTAAATAAAAGAACATTGAAATTAACATCCGTTCAGTTTTAACCAGAGGTTAGTATTAACTTGATGAGACATCAGAAGGTTTGTAAAGCAACAATACTAATTATCAGCTTCAAAATGTCATCAGGTGTTGAACTGTTTACTAACATACTGTTCCTAAAGTACTGTTCCCCAACTGCATGACATTAAGAAGACCCATATTCTGTTATTTTCTTTATCCTAAGCAAGTACTGTAGTGAACTAGTTTGATGTATACTGTGACTCAAAAACCACGATTTTCTACAACATAGTCTCTATTTTTCTATTTTTCTATTTTTTGTCGTGCCTCTTTCAAGGCTTGGACCCCAGACCCACCTATGACCTCCTCACTCTGTTGTTGTTGTTGTTGATGATGATGATTATGATGATGATGATGATGATGATGGTGTTGGTGTTGGCCACTTTCTAACCCAATGTCCAGGTCAACACAACCCTTTTTTTTGATGTCATGACAATTACATTCTGAAAAACTAGTCTAAAACCTTATTTTTTTCAGTGCTCTAACATCTTTATTTTGCTGTCAGTCAGGGAAAACTTCCATCTAGACCTCATACAATATATGATGTTACAAACCATTTTTGAACTGTTTAAAGTCAGGAAAAAGATGTGAAATTAAACAACAAAAACCAAACTGATATTTTGAACCAGGCTGTCAATGTATTCCATTAAAAACTGCTTAAAAACAGGTTATGTTTAATTGGACATTATTTTGTGTTGGAATTATTTATATGAACATCAGTTGTTGCGTGTTGGACCAAAGTTCATACTCTAGTTAGGTACGGCTTTGGACGGTTGCAACAGAACACTGTCAGCACATCACAGCTGGACTGGTTGGTCAGGGTCTGGCGTGTTGGAGTCCCAGGCTGCCTTCGAGAGCTGAAACTGCTGTTCTGTTTATTTCAGCTTGTCTTAACATGCTTTATTATTTACTAACATTTTTATTTGAGTACATATATAGATTTGATACTGGAAAATACTGTCTCAAAACCTCAGTAGATTAATTCATTTGTTGAAGGAAAACAACAAGATGAGTGCAAATACACTGTCCGTGACTGAGGAAAGTGCCAATAAACCTTTTCTTCCTCTGTTTTTTAAAAGGTTTTCACAAAAAGCATGAAAGACTTTTCCCTTGTGGAGTTGTTGGTTAAGGTTGCATCTCCTTACCTGTGTTATCTGTATGGGGTGTCCAAAATAAACTGAATCAAAGAGAAGAAAAAAAACCTGATTAAAAACGAGCTCCTTCCATAACATATGACTTAAAGGAAAAACCAGAATAAAACTCCTTAAATCATAGACTTAAAGACAAAACATTGATACGGTCTCAGGGAAGGCATGTGGTCTTTTGTTGTCTTGATATACCTTTAGATGAGATTTCTGGAAAAACAATTGTATTTAAAGGAAAAAAAGAAGACAACAAAAGATGTTGTCAAATCAAAAGACACTTCTGCGCTTCTGTACGTCTGACCAGTCAGAGAACACTTAAGACAGCATTTCGTTCAATGCCATTACTGTGTCCTTGGAGCTGCTGGGTCCCTAAACCTCAGTCACAACACTAAAAATAATTATAGTTCATGATCACTCAGGGGTACACAAGCAGGATATTGTGTTGGAAGGAAGTAAGCAAACAAGTGTGCAAAATCTCTCTCTACCAGCATTTCACTCCACAGTTAAACAAATGAGGTCGAAAATAAACCCAGCGGGACATTGTGTAGCTCAGCCTGTTGAGCCGGCGCCTCATGCACACAACTGTAAGTCCTCAGTGCAGTTGACCCAGGTTCAGGGCCTGTTCTGAGTTCTTTGATACATCCCTTCCTGTCCTCACTAAATTATTTATATATTTATCAAATAATATTAGTCTTGCTGTCTTGACCTAAAATCAAACAGAGAATAAATGAGGACTCAACTGAGCTTCACTCCACAGGTCCCCTCTTTGCAATTCATGCAAGCAAACCTTTTTGTTACGAGTCTTTGTCTCGCACGGCATTGATTGACAGAAATATGAAGTTCCACTGTCTTTCATCATCTGTAAACAAACTGAAGAACCTGTGGATCGCTCACTGCCACAACCCGGTGGCTGTCTCCAAAAGACTTTTTGTTTGGAAGTCACGAATCCCATTAACCTTTGGAAGATTTGTCCTTCCTAAGCTGTGGTCGTTGTGAAGCTGACAAGGGTTTTGATAAGCTCTCTTCACAGCCTTTTGAGTTTTTATCAATATGTCAAACCATTTTAAGGAATTTGCATACTGATGAAGTCGTAGTGTTTGACTTTTTCATTCACTCTTGAGAGGTATGTGTTTTTGTCTGTATTTTTTTCTTTGTGTTATTTGCATTTCTGTATTTAAACCTTTCTGAGCTTATCATCTGAAAATGTCACATTTAACAGAGTTCAGGTGTCCTGAGTGGAAAGTGCAGACCTCTCTTTTCTTCTTGTATATTCCATTATGCCTCCCTGTGTGGCAGCTGCACTGGTTTATCAAAGCATCTAGGCAAATTGTAACACTCAGATTTTAATTAGTGAGTGTTTTTTGTGAAGTCATTGTGATGATTACATAGGTAGAAAACAATAAAAAATGCATTGGAGGGACTGTAATGATGATGTCACATGTAGCATCTGCAGATAACTCAGGTGAACTTTCTTAATTGACAGTGTAAATGGAAATTTACATCCAAGAGTTCAGCATCGAAGGTGCTGAGGTTCTTCTTCACTCACCTGTCCCAGATCACGTCATTTGTTGCTAACAAGCGCCACAAGCACTGCCCCTCTGTTGTCAGTCTGTCTGAAGACTTTTGTCCACCTGCATCATCTGAAATCCACTCAGAGGGATGTTGGGCTGCAGTACACATTCATGCAGCTACATCTTGGAAAATAAAACATATAATTTAGCTGCAACACTAGGTTGTATTGTTCTTATATTATTTTTGTTTATTTAGTTATATAATAGAACCAAAGCGGAACCTTTGTTGCGTGATGTGTTGCGCACGGGTAATTTTTATGAGAACACAGGAGAGACGGAAAAAACGTGCAAATCACTGAGAAAGAAGTTCAAGTGAAGTTAAGAGGTGTTAAAGTGTTTGAATATTTTCTTGTTTCTTTCATGGACATCCCTCCCTCATTATATATGCGGCCAGCGAGGTATGTTTGTTTGTATTATGTATATTTCTGTGAAGATGTCTGTACAATTTAATATGTGTATTTATTTGTTGTCAGTTTGACGGTGGAGTTGGTGGAGTTGGTGGAGTTGGTGAAGTGGGTGTAAAAGAACCAATAAATCCATCTGTATAAAGAACCGTGGTCCCGTGTCTCATGAGGGAGTGAAAGTCAAACTCGGACCTGCTCTACAGCGTGACGTCACCAGACCGTCCCGCCAGTTCATCAAGACGGGAACTGCAGATAAGCTACTGCAAACGCCTTTGCTCCTGTGCTAGTTTTAAGAAGATGTTCACAAGAAAGATAAATAAGTGTTTGTTTTGAAGTGTGACAAAGACTGAAAGGTATGAGAAATTATGTGAAACCATTACCATAGACTATAGCACTGTTGTTTAAGAGTGTTTAAGACATTTGATAAGCTGATATACATAAGTTTCCTTTTAAGTTTGTTATTGTAGTTTCTGGGGTTATGTTTGATTTAAATATGCAAGAAGATTCTGTTATATTGAAGTTAGAATAGGGATAACTACCATTTGTAAATCAAATGTTACAACCTGAGGAAAGGACTGAACAAGCCGCGAAGCCAGAACCAGCAGACATGGCTACAGAGCAACATGAAGAACCTCGTCGAAGTGAAAGAGCTCGTACATTAACAGAAAAAGGAAAAGTCCTTCAAAGAGAAAGGTTAGAGGGACTCATGTTACGTTTTGACACGATCTACGAGCGATGGAAAGCCCTAGCTAAGTTGGCTAAAAAAGCTGTGATAAGACAAGATCCTAAGGACATTCTGCAGGAACACATCAGTTCTGTAGAAAAGGAACTGTCAGCACTAAACAGTGTGTATGATGAGTACAGAAGTACAGATAGTCCACCTCATGACATGCGTCATAAGTTGGATAAGGCTGTTTCGGTTACCAAGATTGTATTCCAAAATGCACAGTCTCAGACACAAGGGGAAAGGGAGGAGATTATTTGGCCTGATGCTAGTTCAGTGTTCGCATCCTCAAGTTCTAGTGTTTCACTTCCAGTCTCTGACCACTCTAAAAGGACTTTGAGTCACTCTGTAGCATCCTCACTCAGTAGACAAGAAGCAGCAGCAGAGTATGCAGCCACAAGGGCTGTGTTGCAGATTATGGCTGAGCAGGATTGTTGTAGAGAAGAGTTGGATAAACTTGAGGCTGAGAATAAGTTAATAGTAGCAGAACAAGAAACTGCTGCTTGTACTCGTCGCCTTGAGAGAGAAAGAGAAGAGTATGAACGTAAAATCATGAAGGAAAAACAAGAAGCTGCTCTTTTAAGGAGACAACGAGAAGAGAATGTTGAGAGAAAGCGTTCTGTTGAGAACTTGAAAAGAGAGGTTGAGCGTTTGGAAGAACTTAAAAAGTTACATGCAGCTAAAGCAAGGCTTAAGGTGTATGATGAAGATGAGTTTTATCCAACACAAGCAGTACCTCTGTGTTCTGAAGTAACTCATCTGGATCAAGGAGTTAGAAAACAGTCGGTGAATCAGTACTCTGACACAGCTACAAGTTTAAAAGGTGACTCTCAGAAAGACACAGTGGAGCTCGTGAAGGTCTTAGCTGAGGCGTTGTCTGCAAATAGGTTGCCCATTCCAGAACCAACCATCTTCAGTGGGGATTCACTGAAGTTCAGTCATTGGAAGTCATCCTTTCAGACATTAATTGAGAGGAAAAATATTCCAGCAGCAGAAAAGATATTCTTTCTCCAGAAATATTTAGGAGGAGCAGCGAGAGAAGCTTTGGAGGGCTTTTTTCTGACTGGATCAGAAGCATCTTATGAGAGGGCATGGAATTTGCTGAATGAAAGATACGGTGAACCATTTGTTATAGCAAAGGCGTTCCGAGATAAGTTGCATGCCTGGCCAAAGGTAGCACATAGAGAAAGTTCTGATTTGAGGAAGTTTGTGGATTTTTTGCGCAGTTGTGAGTCAGCGATGGTTGAGAATGAGAATCTTAATGTTCTCAATGATGCGATCGAGAATCAGAAAATGGCAGCAAAACTACCTGATTGGTTGAGTACTGCGTGGAACAGAAAGGCCACAGAGTACCAACTGGAACACAGACGATTTCCAAAGTTCTGCTATTTTGTAACTTTCCTGACGATGGAGGCAAACATTGCTTGTAATCCTATAACATCTTACACTGCTCTACATCAAGATCAGTCAGATAAGAGTAAAATAAAGCCGCAAAACTTTGTATCATCCAAAGGTCAAACCATCGGGACTAAAAGCTTCACAACCAATGTTAGTGAAAGGAAGATAGATACATGTGGCTTTTGTAAAAAAGTAGGTCACTTATTACACAACTGTCGGAACTTAATCAGAAAGCCGATTGCTGAGCGTGTCAAATTCATACAAAGTGAGAAACTTTGTTTTGGCTGTTTAAATCCTGGTCATTATTCCAAATACTGCAAGAGTCGGATGACATGCAGTTTTTGTTCAAAGCACCACCCATCATGTTTACATGAAGAGCGCCCAAAACAAGGACGGCAACTTCCTTGTGACCAAGCTAAAGAAACTGTAGAGGTTAAGGAAAAAAGGTCACTTTCCACAGTGCAACCACAAGAAGCAGATGTTTTCAAAGAGACTACATCTAACAGAGTTGTAAATGAGGGAAGCAGCACACAAACCTCAGCAATAGTTCCGGTCTATGTTTCAACACAAAGTGATCCGACAAAGGAAGTTCTCACTTATGCTTTGCTAGATTCACAAAGTGATTCTTCATTTATTTTAGATGAAATAGCTGATGGGTTAGATATAAACTCAGAAAAGGTGAAACTAAAGTTATCTACAATGTCATCAAGGGCAACCATCGTACCATGTGGGAGAATTCAAGGTCTACAAATCAGAGGACTGTCTTCTTCTAAAAGAATCACAGTGCCAGTAGTGTATACCCGTGAGTTTATCCCAGCTAACCATAAACATATCCCGACACCAGAAACTGCCAAGGCATGGCCTCATTTGGAGCACCTTGCTGAATATATCTCCCCACAAAGGGAGTGTGAAATTGGTCTCTTAATCGGGTATAATTGCCCTCAGGCTCTTTTACCCAGAGAAGTTGTGTGTGGAGAAGAAAGCCAACCTTATGCACAAAAAACTGATTTAGGTTGGAGCATAGTGAGTTATGGTGATGCCTCTGAACTCAGTAGTGATGCAATTGGTGTAAGTCATCGCATTGTTGTAAAGCAAGTGATACCTGAACCCAAAGCAACAGTGAAGCTCAAACGTGAAGTACACTACGTGTGTAGGACGCAGATCAAGGAGATGGTCACTCCTGATGACGTGCTTAAAGTGCTTGAGTCAGATTTCAGTGAAAGAGTCGAAGAAGCAGCTTTTTCCCAGGAAGATCTTGATTTCTTAAGCAAATTAAGAAATGGAATCAAGCATAAACCAGACGGACATTTTGAGATGCCATTGCCTTTTAAACAAGACAGACCAAATTTACCAAACAATATGCAATATGTTGCTCAGCGTCTTATGGGTTTGAAGCGAAGACTCATGAGAGACAAAACATATTATGCAGATTACGTGACCTTTATGGATGACATTGTTGCTAAAGGTGATGCTGAAAAGGTCCCAGCCGAAGAACTGGATAATCATCCTGCCTGGTATATTCCACATCATGGAGTATACCACCCTCACAAGCCTGGGAAGATAAGAGTTGTCTTTGATTGCTCTGCAAGATACCAGGATACCGCACTGAACGACTATTTGCTTACTGGTCCCGAGCTCACAAACACGTTAGTTGGAGTTTTATGCAGATTCCGCAAGGGCCCAGTTGCAGTAATATGTGATGTGGAACGTATGTTTCATCAGTTCCACGTAAGGCCTGAAGATCGAGACTATTTGAGATTCTTGTGGTGGGAGGGCAGTGATCTAAATTCTCTGCCATCTGTTTTCAGAATGAAAGTTCATCTGTTTGGCGCAGCATCGTCACCAGGCTGTGCAAACTTTGGCCTTAAACACTTGGCCAGTGAAAGTGAAGGCAAGTTCAATAGCAGCACAGTTCAATTTATTCAGAGAAATTTTTACGTGGATGACGGACTCGTGAGTGTAGCATCTGAAGCTGCAGCAGTTGAGCTTGTCAGGGAAGCAAGAGACTTGTGTAGTGGCGGCAAGCTCAGATTGTACAAGTTCATTTCCAACAGTGAGGAGGTGTTGAAATCAATACCAAAAGAGGACTGTGCTGACAGTGTGAAGGATTTGGATTTAGCCTTGAGAGATCCTATAGTTGAGAGAGCTCTTGGTGTTCAGTGGTGTGTATCCTCTGATAACTTTCAGTTTAGGGTGACAATCAAAGAGCATCCTTTGACCAGAAGAGGAGTGCTGTCAACAGTAGCCTCCATTTATGATCCTTTAGGCTTTGTTGCACCTTTCGTCCTACGAGGGAAACAGATAGTGCAACAGTTGTGTCGAGATAAAGTAGGGTGGGATCAGCCAATGCCAGAAGAGCTCAAATCCCAGTGGGAGTTATGGCTCCGCGATCTTCAAAAACTGGTGAACATAAAGACCAGAAGATGTTTTATTCCTGAAAACTTCACAGAAGTTCAGCAATGTGAGTTACACCACTTCTCAGATGCTAGTGTAAAAGGTTATGGTATTTGTACGTACCTCAGAGTAGTTGATAACAGTGGTAAGGTACATTGCTCACTTGTTATTGGAAGGGCTCGTGTTACCCCAACTAAGGTAACTACAGTGCCACGGCTTGAATTATCTGCTGCGGTGGTTGCAGCAAAGACCAGCTTCATACTTAGGAATGAACTTGAAATCAGTAATCTCAAGGAGCATTTTTGGACTGACTCGAGGGTTGTTCTTGGATATATCAATAATGATGCCAAACGGTTTCATGTATTTGTTGCCAACAGAGTTCAAAGAATCAAATCAACATCAGAACCTGAGCAATGGCAGTTTGTCCAGTCAGAGGATAATCCTGCTGACCATGCGTCAAGAGGCTTGACTGCAGATCAGCTTACTGCATCGAACTGGTTCAGGGGCCCAGACTTTCTGTGGGAAAGAAATCTTCCAGTTCCAGATGATAAGATGGGAGAAGTAGATGACAGTGATCCAGAGCTTCGGAAGGTACAGGTGCTAAATGTAAAAGCTGAAGAGCAAAGAACATTGTTAGATCGCCTGACAAAGTTTTCCGACTGGAAAAGAGCTGTAAAAGCAATTGCTTGTCTCAAAAGATTTGCTAATCAAATCAAAGGTGCTAAACCTAAAGTGTATGAAGCTACCAGCATTGAGGAACGGAAAGAAGCAGAAATGTTTATATTCAGATTGGCCCAAGAGGAAGCGTTTAACAGAGAAATAAACAGCATAAAAAAGTGTGAGGAGATAAAACCAAAGGACAAAGCCAGTCAGCTTTACAAACTTAGTCCATTCTTAGATGAACATGGTGTTCTCAGAGTTGGTGGACGTTTGACAAGATCATGTCTTCATCCTCACATCAAGCATCCAGCCATCTTGCCAAAGTCAAGTCATGTTTCGTCCTTGTTGATCAAACATTACCATGAGAAGGTGCATCATCAAGGAAGGGGAATCACTCAGAATGAGTTGCGGTCCAGCGGAATATGGATCATAGGGTGTAGCAGGGTAGTGTCCTCTCATATTTACAAATGCATCGTCTGCAGAAAGTACAGAAGAAACACAAAAGACCCAAAAATGTCAGATTTACCTGAGGATAGGATGGAAATATCCCCACCTTTCACCTACTGCGGGATAGACTGTTTTGGTCCATTTTATGTAAGAGATGCCAGAAAGGAACTGAAAAAATACGGACTTCTCTTTACATGTATGTCTTCCAGAGCAGTACATATTGAGATGTTAGATGATCTCACTACTGATGCTTTCATTAATGCTTTGCGTGCGTTCATTGCAATCAGAGGAAAGGTCAGACAGTTGAGGTGTGATCAGGGCACTAATTTTGTCGGTGCAAACAAAGAGTTTATGAATGCAATGAAAGGGTTAAATGAGGAACAGTTGAAAGAACATGGATGTGAATTCATCATGAATGTCCCATCAGCTAGCCATATGGGTGGTGTGTGGGAAAGGCAAATAAGAACTATCCGAAGTGTTCTAACTGCAATTTTGGATCAGTCTTCCAAAAGACTTGACAGTTCATCATTACGTACCTTTTTGTATGAAGTGATGGCTATTATCAATAGCAGACCTCTGTCAACAGACCACTTAAATGATCCGAGCTTTGAGCCTTTGACTCCAAATCATATACTTATGATGAAATCCAGTATAATATCGCCACCTCCTGGAGACTTTGTGACTCAAGATTTGTACTTGCGTAAGAAATGGCGACAAGTGCAATACTTGGCCAATGAGTTTTGGACAAGGTGGAAGAAAGAGTACCTTCTAAATCTTCAACAAAGACAGACATGGCAGAAGGATAAAAGAGACACGAAGGTCAATGACATAGTTATCCTTCAGGAAGATAACTCTCCACGCTATAGATGGAAACTGGCCAAAGTAACAGAGGTGTACCCAAGTGCCGATGGTAGAGTCAGGAAGGTAAAACTGTTGCTTAGTAATTCTACCTTAGATGATACAGGCAAACGCACTGCTAAACCTGTTTATTTGGACAGACCTGTACAAAAGACAGTTCTACTGCTTGAAGCAGAGTAATTGTAACATGGTTGACTTATATTTTCGTATTTTGTAAGTGATGTAAAGACTGCAGATAAGTCATGTAAGTGAAATCACTAATTCGTGATTTGGTGGGAGTTTAGCTGCAACACTAGGTTGTATTGTTCTTATATTATTTTTGTTTATTTAGTTATATAATAGAACCAAAGCGGAACCTTTGTTGCGTGATGTGTTGCGCACGGGTAATTTTTATGAGAACACAGGAGAGACGGAAAAAACGTGCAAATCACTGAGAAAGAAGTTCAAGTGAAGTTAAGAGGTGTTAAAGTGTTTGAATATTTTCTTGTTTCTTTCATGGACATCCCTCCCTCATTATATATGCGGCCAGCGAGGTATGTTTGTTTGTATTATGTATATTTCTGTGAAGATGTCTGTACAATTTAATATGTGTATTTATTTGTTGTCAGTTTGACGGTGGAGTTGGTGGAGTTGATGGAGTTGGTGGAGTTGGTGAAGTGGGTGTAAAAGAACCAATAAATCCATCTGTATAAAGAACCGTGGTCCCGTGTCTCATGAGGGAGTGAAATATAATTTCTAAAAGATTATCCATCCCAACGCTCAGGGATATCAGTGGTGAAAGCTTTCTCCATCTTGCTCTTTTTTCTCTCTCACATCATTTCACATTTGCACCCCACCTCTGAAGTTTATCCAGAAATGTTCTGGAGGGTTTGCAAGTGAGAGTTTAAACATTTGTAGCTATCACTCTGGGCTTCAAGTAAAAGCTAATCGGAATGTTAAACCTTGGAAAATGGTGGAATATGGTATAGTGAGGCTATGCATACAGCTAATCTCCTGGGACATTAACACCAAATTTACATGCTGGTAAGAGTAGCTTTTGGGGGTGGGTGGGGGTTATGGGGTGGGGGTTGTTGGGGGGGCATCTACACCCTCTTACAGCATCTGCAACACTCACAGACTTCAGGCTTGAAGCCAATATTTGTTGCATTTTCACCACTAAACCAAAGGAATTTGTTAGATTTTTTTCCCCCATTCACTAAAAAGGAAAACTTTGTTGAATTTGATATTTAACTTCCACTCAACCTTCATCTGCTTCTTGCTTCACTGGCTTGGCATGTTCTGCAGTGAGTTACAAAAGTGACAGCCTCCAAGGGTATGGCAGTGACAGCTTCACAGTGTCACCTAGGAGATGGTTGCTCAGTGATGGAAGAGGTTGTTAAGTAAAGTGGACGTGTGATACTGACACAGCGGAGAGCCCAGCATGGCATGCCAGTATCTTACCAGCTGCCATCCAGTCTTGTAATGCCAGGTGAAAAATTCCTTCTGCCATTTTGCCCTGTACAAGTCAAAAAAGAAAAAAAATTACCAGAGGCAGCAAATTTTTCATCTGTGTTTTATTTATTCATTTATTTCAGTTGTTTGGGAAGAAAAAGGTCCCTTCAAATCTAGGTGGACTTCTTCAGATATGAATGTGAACTGTTGTAAGTCATCGATTTATTAAAAAAAGTGACTTGACTGAATCAAATCGACTGAATGTATCACAGCACCAGACATTTATGTGCCATGTTTACAGAGATGAGCATCACCTGACACATGTTTTTCTCTCATATACTGAGTTTCAGCCTCCTTAATGCTCTTTTCCCTTCACCACTGTCCCAGCTCCCTTTTTCACTCCTTTGTGAGCTGCTGCAGTAATTTACTGCAAATGTCAGACAAGAACCTGTTTCATAAGTATACGATTGTACTGTCCCACATAAATAAACAAGTGGAAATCTCTCTGCAGCAATGAAACCTTCCTCCTTTCCACTTTCCAAAGACAGGGCTGTGTATGAGTATCAGGGTTTTTCAGTGAACTCATGAGATGGGTAGTTAGCGGATTGCGTAGGGATGTTTAACAAAGGTGTCAGAAGATGTTCTGGGTTTAAACTTAGGCAGAATCCCTTACTCTACCTTTAAATACGCCACATGTTTAAAGAGATGTTAGGATACTCCCACATTTTAGCAGTTATTCTGGTGAGTAATCATAATCACAGTAATTTGCAGAAATGTCTCACTTTGCTGTTGGAGTATTTTACCGATATAATACATACAAGAGAGCAAGGTACTGATCCATTTGTAAACAAGATCCATTTGCGCATCAGTTTGTAGCACAATTATTCAGGTTATAAACGTTTCCTCTTGCAGGTCCAGTGATTTTGTGCTTGAGACCTTCCCCCACCGCTGTCCTTCCATCAGTTATTACCGTCCGTCTCGTACCTGCAGTCACTGTCGTGTGGCGGAGCGCCGACTGTTGTTGCTAATCGCTCTCTTTCAGCTTCGCTTCCAGCAACAATTAATGACTTTCATTAATGCTCATTCAGAGCAAACACCTGTGACCAATGAGAGCAAAGTGGAAGGTAATTGCATCCAAATTTGAAGTCTGTCTGAGTGTGAAGAAAGAGTTACAATGGGGAACGACTGAGTAGGAAAAGTATAATAGCCTAATTACTCTGACACATCACCTGAACTCGATGTGAACTCTGGTAGGACTATGTCGAGGCACCAGCAGTGCCTTCATACTGTGTTTGACAAAGTGATTGCTATTTTCTTAGCCTATTCAATTTCGGTTCTGGTGGCTTTATGCCTCATTAGTCTCAATTTTTTTTCACAACATTTGGCATGAGGGTTCTTTGTGACAAAGCTTCTTCTGTTACCTTACCTACACACCTCTTGATGCTCATGTGGGTATCACATTCTATAATCTCTGTGTCCACTGCTTTGAAAGGGCTGTGTGTTAATTAAATGAGGCAATTACTGTAGGCCAGGATGGAAAAGTATCTTGTTTCGGTTCCCTTTAGCGGTCGCCACAGCAAATCATCCGCCTCCATCTAACCCTATGCTCTGCATCCTCTTCTCTCACACTAACCAACCTCATGTCCTCCTTCACTACATCCATATATCTCCTTCCTGGCACTTCTAACCTTATCATACTTCTACTGATATATTCACTATCGCTGCTCTGCACTATGTCCAAACCATCTCAGTCTGGCCTCTCTGACCGTCTCCAAAACAACTGCAACGTGCCGTCCCTCTGATGTACTCATTCCTTTGTTTCAGTACAACAGTCTAAACCAGACAATAGTACTTCTCTCACTACGATCTTGTACACCTTTTTTTTTGGTGATACTCTTTTATCACACATCACCCGTGACATTTTTCTCCACCCATTCCAACTTGGTTGCACACTCTTTTCCAACAATCTCCGTTGCTCTGGACTGTCTGCTCTAAAAAAACTTTAAATCCTTCACCCTCTTTATCTCTGCTTCCTTTAGCTTCACTGTTCCACCTGGGTTCTTCCCTACACACACATGCAGTGTGTCTTGCTGTGAATAACTTTCATTCTTCTCTGTTCTAGTTCATACCTTCATCTCTCTAGATTTTCTTCCAACTGTCCCTCCTCTCACTACAGACCACAATATCATCTGCAAAACATCACAGTCCATCAACTTTCCTGCCAGCCTGTCCATCACCATAGCAAACAAGAAGGGGCTCAAAGCCAAACCTTGATGTGATCCCACCTCCACCTTTTTGAGCCACAGCTGTGTGTTAAAATGAAAAAAAGGTCTAACATCAACAGCACAGGCGGACCACATGGTTTGAGACAAAGATACCATCTAAATAACCCAAATCCCCAGCAGGCTTTGCCCCTAACACCTTGGTGTTAATGATGTCACTGGCCTCTCATTGGCCATGAACCCCGAAACCCAGCAGGGGTCCCAGGCCCAGCTGTAAACAGCAGCTCTCACGTTTCTTCCAGACTCTCTCACACAGTCCTCCTCAATGACTGCAAACATCTTCCCTCCTGAGCCTGTAAAGGCCACAGCTCCTACGTTAGTGTGGCGCGCTACCAGTTACAGGCCTGCCTCCTCCATCACCATGTCTGAAGAAGCCGTCCGGTTGTCAGTCTGGCCACAGCGCTGCAACAGAGTGACTTGCAAACGTTCCGACCACCTGGCAAGCTGAACAAGGTACCTGTGCACACCCTGACGATGTGGATGTCTGCAACCGACCCGGACACAAAGGAAGCCCAGCTGCAGTACCAAGCCTACATCCTCACATCCTCACGGACGTGAGGAGAGAAAGAGAGAGAGAGAGCCCCTCCTCCTCAGGACCACCGATGGAGCGTAGCCATCCAGCTGTTCACCAAACCAATAGGAACACTGGTCTGTCAAAGACATCACATCCATCGCTTGCAAAGCGATCCAGCTTATACGTTATTGCATCCACGTCACTAAATCTAGTTGATGCATTCTCCCTTCTGCAGTTGAATGACCAGAGTGCAGATGTGAGGCCTACTCCACATGTGCGTCTCTGCTATTCTAGTGTTTTTGGGTTTTATTCTCTTCTCTTCTTTTTTTAATCCTTTCCTACTAGCCCACAAACACATGTTCGCTCTTATCTTGGCCATCAGACCTTTCCTTTGTTCTTGTTGGGAGTGATGAAATCTCATCTGCCATTTAAATCACATAAGGCTTAGGCACCACACAATTTTATATAGGTATATAGACTGATGTTTGTGTTTCATGTATAGTTAATTGTTTGTTTATGTGTAGTTATTAGATATTTAGATATTACAACTTTATTCCAAGTGTTGACGTTTCGATAATTTTTCGACGATAATTAATTTACATTAATATAACTGTACCTCTTGTTGCACAGCAACCTTGAACTCCTGTCACACCTACATCACACCTCACCACCGTCTTACAGATCCCATATGTGTCCTGTTGTGTACAGACATGTGAATCATAAGATCAAACAACAAATTCAGTCTATGATTATTTATCACCAAAATCTCATGTCACGCAAACTCTGAAAACAGGTGAACTATTCATGACTCCTCCATCGAAAGTGAAATGAATAAATAAGCTACTCATAGCTGGGACTGTGTTTAACGCGGCGTCTTGCATCTTCTTTAAGAACTGCCCTTGAGCAAGACTCCAGTATGTACCGATGGAGTACGAAGGTTGAGTCTCGGAGGAGTCCATGTCTCTGTTTATAATTGAATTAAAATAAAAATCCACAGCATATGGCACGTTAGTTTGTTTACCACAGTTCTTCCCAAGGCTCTTCGCAGTGAAATCTTTGTAGTGGAGACGAAGTCTGTCTGTAGCTGGTAGAGATGCAGGTGAGAGTCTCTGAGGATTTAAATGAAGAGCAGTTGAATCAAAATCAGCCGCTGGCACTGGGTTGTATAGCTGCAGGCTTGGTCCTGCAGGGATTTGGTGTGTGTGTTTTCTCCTCATGGAACCTGCTATGTTGAATGATTGAACTTCAATGTCTTTGTAGAGTTGCTCTCATGAGATTTTCTATGTGTGACATTTTCAGAAAAATGGCTGATACTGATTTAACAGGATTGCTTTTGTCTGTGCACACATCCATCCATTCATTTTCATCCACTTTTCTGGGGCTGGGTCACGGGTCAGCAGTCTGAGCAGAGATGCCCAGACCTCCCTCATCCCAGACACTTCCAAGCCCAAGCCACCTCAGGTGACTCCTCTCGATGTGAAGGAGCAGCAGCTCTTCCCTGAGCTTCTCCCAAGGGACTGAGCTTCTCACCCTATCTCCAAGGGAGCGCCCAGCCACCTGGCGGAGGAAACTCATTTCAGCTGCCTGGTGAGGGTGGGAGCGTAGACTGACCAGTAAATCGAGAGCTTCACCTTACGACTTAGCACCTTCTTCACCATGACCGTCTGGTACACTGACCCCATAACTGCAGATGCTGCACCAATCTGTCTGTCAATTTAATCTTTTATCCACTTCCATCTTTCTCTCACTTGTGAACAAGACCCCAAGATACTTAAACTCCTCCATTTGAGCCAGGACTTCTCCACCTACCTGGAGAAGGCATGCCACCCTTTCCAGTCAAGAACCATGGCCTTAGATTTGGAGGTGCTGATTCTCATCCCAGCTGCTTCACACTTAGTTACAAACTACTGCAGCATGTTGAATCTCCTGGCCTGACGAAGCTAACAGGACAACATCATCTGCAAAAAGCAGGGATGAAATCCTGTGGTTCCCAGACTGGACTCCCTCCAGCCCCTGGCTATGCCTAAAAATCCTGTCCATATACATTATGAACAGAACCGGTAACAAAGGAACTAAGAAAAATCTTCTAAACATTTCCTGACATTCTCATTCCCAACACATCGTATCCTTGGTCAAAAAACATCTCCTAAGAGGCTTCATGTACAAGTTTAATTGAAAAAAAACCATTTTGCGACATACATGTAAACAATCACTTCCTGATTTGCTCTTCTGGGTCACTATGTATACTTCCATGAATCTATATTCTTACTGGCAGTTGATGTTCTTCTGTTTTTAATATGTTTTATATTTCCTTCTGTGTCAAAATTACATGGATCTGTTGCAAATCCCAGATACTGTATGTAGTAGCTGGCCTTTATGCTGCTACAACTACAACTACAACTACAACATATCACCATCTTCAAATGATAGATGGTGATGTGGGTTCTTTGGGTGGATGGAGATATTTTCTAAGATGAAAGTTGGCTTCAGATTAATTTGGCTTTAAAGTGTTTTAAATGGAATGAATCTGCCCCACTATGGATGTAGTCGTAATAAAAAGGATGCATTATTCTGTGCACAGGGAACTGATCTACAGCACAGCAGCATCTATGTGGGTGAAGAAATTTAACAACTGACAGTGACTGTTTGGAGACTGGAATTAGTCACATGACTTCAGTTGAGAAACCTATGATGGACTGGATTCTATTTGTTTTATTCCCACTTCTGTTTTATTAGATGTAGAATCAACAAACTTATTTGAGAAAGTTTGGGACAACATAGTGGTTTTGGGTTAAATTACAGCATTTTAGGTTATCTGGGTTACCATGACAGTGTCCTCTGTAACAGGTTGTAATGCTTGATGTTACTTCTTATGCGTATTTGGTATAAAATGGCCCCTGTTTTCCATAAAAATCACTTTTCAGATCTTATCTCGATATTTTTGAGGGTGATGTATTGTGTGCCTACAACCCCACAGCTAAAACTATGTATGCACATTTATATTATTCTGCAAACATAATTTTATCCCTAAATGTGAAGCACCCGCTATGGATATCTAACATTGACATTTTTACTAATTTATAAGTCTTTTTCTTTTTAGTTGTCTCAGTCATGGAGGAGTTCTACAAAAACTGAACTAAAACAAAATTTAACGCAAACTTTACAATTCGACCAAGTTTTCAAGCTTAGAGCAGAAGTTTATACTCTCCAGCTATAACTATAAAAGTCATACATACCTGTGAATGTGTGTGTTTGTGTTAGGATGCAGTGATAAATACCCAAGTGCAGGATTGTTCTCCACAGTGCAGTATTTTCTCCTGTGCACACACGCCAGGCAGCAGTTGTCTCCTGCAGAGCTGCATCATCTTCAGTATCTGACATTATATGGCTGGGTGAGTACCAAGATACAAACACACACGGTTGTCATCAGTCGTTTACGGAGCCATTCTGTTTTGAAAAAGCTGCTACTCCTCTACCTCACTTACTTTCTCCATCCCCCCACCCTCATTATACTTAGTTCTGGTTTTATTTAGTTTTATATTTTAGCTTCACTAATGAACTACTTTCTGTTCTTGTATCATTTTTCACGTTTCGTGGTGTCTTTTCAGACAACAATGTAAATGTTACTTCAAATTATGCTGTTATTGGTCAATATTATCTACCTTAGAAATTAAATTATAAATAGGAAGAAGATCCTGTGTTATTGAAAATATGCCATTCAACTGCTTATTTTATGACGTGGCAAAAAGACGTGTTGTGCTGGTATTCTGTCTCTTGGTAGAATTATTCACTCTACACAAACAATTTGATTTAATATATAAAAGTCTTATAAAAGTCTATACTTAATTCTGTACCGTAAATCATGTGATTCTATGTACGTGATTCCCACGGTCACTACCCACAATTCATGACAGGGGGTAAGAGTGGGAATGTAGATTGACTGGTAAACAGAGAGCCTTGTTTGTATCAGCTCCACTCCAGAACACGACGGAGAACAATTACTGCATCCTACTTGACAGGAACTGTGGCTGAAGATGCAGCAGAGTTGGGAGTCAAACCTGCCCTATCTGCACAGCGACAATAGCCTGCTGCCTCTCTAAGCATTTTTAGATCAGACCTGACCATTATCACTGGACGATGAACGTGTGTTTAACGTGCGCTGGTCAGTGTAAATACAAGGCCTGTTATTGCCTCTCTGGTGCCTGAAGCTGAGTTGAGGCGAGGGAAAACGACTCGGGAGGCGTTACTGAGTGGTACATGAGGGCCCGCTGTCTGTCTGGTCGGCCTCTCTGGCGTCACCAACATCAGAAGAGCTGGCTGATGCAAGAGATGAAGCGGGTGGCGGACCACGTTGAATAACAATGGGATTTGTGTAGCGACTTTCCCTAAATCCCGTTGCACAAATTTGACGAGCAGTCTCCCTGACTGCCACTCCTGCTGCTGTGTTTATTCAACACAAATAACTTCTTTCTGAGGCCCTTCAGTTTGTTAATGACCCGTGTTTCATGTCTTCTAAAGCTGTCAACAAATCCCCCCACAACCCACCACCCTGCATTAGTTCTGTTCCTGACCTGCGACCACGTGCACTACTGACATACCAAAACCACCATTTAGATAGACAAACAGAAGGATTATCCTTTTTTAAATTATATTATGCCTGCAGGGCAACCCCTGTGAAGTATCTTATGTATCATATGGTATTTTGTGTTTCCTGCTCATGTGGAAGTGGATGCAGAGGACCTGTCATCAGGTCTCATTATTCCCCACTCTGAGAAAACCTCTCGGTAAGACTACACTCTTGATTCCTGTCTGTTGCAGTTTACAGTACAGTACTGCCCATTAGTCATGATGGATATCTTCAACACTTTTATAAGGCAGAGAAAAGCAAGAAATGAGCATTCACCTCCAATTACTGTCATCCAGATAAAATGCTCACGTATAACGAAGCTGGCACCATGCCCTTTAACTAGTTTAAATCAATTAAGACAAAATTATCAATTTACTTCAGTAATTAGCCTATCCATTAGAGGTTATTAACATGAAACGTATTTATTCACTCATTCGCCTGCTCTCATTCTCCAAAGTTATCACCTTTTGTATCAAGACCATTCACTTGATGCTAAATGGGAAGTGTGCAATCAGCTAAATTGAATTTAATTCATTAAAGAATCAGACAGCTTTAAATGAGTCGATTAATGAGTCAATTATAGGAGAACAGGCTGGTGGGGGAGCAGAGGGCGTCCTGTGGGTTTTAAGGCTTTATTAATAACTGTGTTTTTGCTTCTTGGCACCAGGGAAGTTAAATCCCTCTCTGCCTCTGTAACCCAGAAAAGCTTGAGTCCAAAGAGACTCTTAGAAAACTGAACACAGTGTGTCAGTCGACAAAGAAGTGGAGGGAACATCTCAATTGGGCTCTGATGCAGTTTGTTTTTGAAGTACCAATAAAACTTCACTGTGCAAGTATGCTTTTATTTGCAACTTCATCCATAGTTTTACAATGTGATGCAATGTTACAGGATCCCCTCTGCAGACTCAGTGTTATTAATAGATCCGGTCTTCCATGAATATACAGGAAAAAAAAAAAGTGTACTTCGGACCATTGGAGGGTCCTTACATAAACAAAAAAACAGGCATCCTATACTATTAAGTTCTTATTTTTTCCTCAACAAATTTGTCTTGGCATTTAGTGACGTGCAGCCTAACACAAATGCACAAGGATAAAATATTTGCAACTGCGGATTTACAGCCACATGACATCAGGCCACACGGAAGTGCATGCATTAGCCCCATAACGAAGTGCAGCACTAGTGTGACACAGCAGTATTACAAGACCATCCCTACTCATTAGTCAATCATGTCACCACAGCAGATCTATACACCTCCCTGTAATCGGAAGGGCTTGTAGTACAACTTTTTTCCCGTCATATCTCTTATAATTACTTTGATAATTTATATAAGGAGACCCTGTACATGGACATGATAACAGGAAAGGAACAGGATTTTCTGGCTGCGGCAAATTAAATACAGGTGTGAACGCATTCAGATCCTTTTACACAGACCACATGGTGGTCACAGACACGCATGGCTGGCTTCTTGCCATGCTAAGGTGGGAACTGCCAGGCAGGAGGCCTAGAGGAAGACCAAAGTGGAGATATATGGCTGTAGTGAAGGAGGACATGAGGCTGGTTGGTGTGGGAGAAGAAGACGCAGAGGACAGGGGTACATGGAGACGGATGACTTGCTGTGTCGACCCCTGAAGGGGGCAGCTGAAAGGACAAGAAGAAGATTGTCAAACATGGAGGGAAAAAAAGGTTCTTAACTGTATGGATGCAACTGTAAAGACAGAGCAGGGATGTGAGTAAACTTCTAAAATGCATGTGCAGATACATGAAATCACTGGCTATGACTCTTCGTCCACAGATTTGTGTTTCACCAGCTAGATGCCTTTAATCTGTAAATGTTTGCATTCTTTTAAAAGCTGGATACTTGTGATTTGACATGAGGTAAGTATGAAGTTACCCCACCCCACACCCAGAAACCTTTGTTTCCTCCCAAAATTGGACATATAGGGCAGTTGCAGGTAATGAGGGCTTGGACTGCCGTACCAAACTTTATTAATATCACAGACTGAAAATAGGTTTCAAAACTTGTTTCCATCTCATAGATTTTTAAAAAAAATTCATATTCTTTTCCCATCTCTGATTGATTAGCCTCTAGTAATGAGACAGCAGGGTTTAAGAGCTTTTCTCTTCAGAGTGACAAGGTAAGAAATATGAAGGACATCCTCAATCAGTCACTCGTATGGACTGTGTCAGTTTGAATAACTGCACAGCAATTTGGTAAAGATGAGAGGCTGGCAGCCGTAATGGTAACCGATTGATAATTGAAGTAGCTATGAAAAGGTCCTGCTGTCATGCAGATTGATGTGCTGGAAAGTAAACTTAAAAGAAAATATCTAAACAAACTTTTTATACAAGCACAACATTGGCCTGAAATAATAACTGGTATCAGAGGAGTATCCCACCCCCTAAAATCCATTAACAAACATTTACATATCAAAGCCATGGTGGACAAACATTCCAGCCAAAGTTAAGTGATGGCGCCAACCTCAGAGATGATGAGATGACATGTCTAATTAAGATGGCTAAGCATAGTGAATGTTGAGTATACATTTGTGTATTTGTTTTTGATCAACCAAGTTGTTTTTAAATGTACTAAAAAAATAAACTTTGGCTTGCCCGGTTTGTAGAACAAACACGTCACGATGGTTCGAGACCACAATGGAACGCCATCACTCTTGAGTCCTTGTCTTCTATTTACTTTCTTTTGTGTAACTTGTGTTAAGGAATGAAACTAATCCTGCTTTGGCCTTGATGAAATGTTGCATGATTCTGGAGCAAAAACAAGCATTTCAGCTCCATTTAAGCTCCAGGTTTTGTAGCCGAGTTTCAGTGTTCAAGGTAAATGTGATTGGATTATTACTTAAGAAAGAGAAAATAAACCTGCTGTGTCTTCAAAAAGCACAAGTGAAATGAATACAAGTAAAAATAGATGATATCACCCAAGTCATTGCTTTCCAAACCATTCTTGTATTCCATTGTATACCATTCTTCAGTATTTGACTTTTAATAATCTTTTCATGGAGACAGGAAATGGATGGATGATGTCAGCTGTGTTTACATCTTGTACTATCATCACTTTCAAAGGCATATGAGTCAAATCTGATTTGTTTGCTTAGATGGCAGACAAACATGAAATGTGTCATCATATGGGAAATAAATGTGATATAAATCCATTGCAACCACTTGTTGTTTTACGCTACCTTTTATCACGTACTCGTAACGTAAGTCTCTTCAGCTTGTAATGAAGAAGTAGGCTACTGTAGTATGGCAAAAGGAAGTCAGAATAATGACAGCAATGAAAAGAAAAGACTCGGACATGAATCCCATGATTGTGAGCAATCTTTCCAACAACCTGATGTGATCCTTTTTTGTAAGTGATTACTGGCAATATACAGCGAGAGCCGTTGTCCCCATGTGTTGGACAGTGATGATAAAGTGGCTCCCTCATGCACTGGCAACTGACATAAAGGGCTCTTGACCATTAAGAGATGATGTGTGTGAGACGAGTCAGGACTGTGAATAGGTAGTTGGATCCGAAGAACTACAGTGTTCAGTGTATAATAAGCATTTATAGAGTGGCGGTTTTTACAATGAAGAAGCATCCTGTCAGATTCGGACACAGATGGTGAAGAATTTGGTCCCTGCAGTCACATATACCAGCAGAGAATATCAACTGGACAACATGATCGTAAAATGACTCGCACTGAACAACAGAATGGATGTTGAGACTCCTCCCCAACATGTCAGAATGGACTTTCTTTCTTGACTGATTTCAGATCCGACCCAACAACACTTCTGAAAGGCTGTATATTTGTTGTAAACCTCTATTTATATTCAATGATCTTTCTGTGTGCAACCCTCTGTGCTTTGTGCGCAGTGATCTGTGTGTCGGCTTTGTGCATGGTGAACTGTACGCTGGTGTCTAAATTAGAGAGCTCGGCAGGGAGGGGATGGCAGACATCCTTTGATCTTTTCAAAGTATGACAGAGCAAGGTTTAGAAGTCAAAGTTATTACAGAACAAAGGCTCTCTACTCCTTTCTAACAGTTTTTGGCAAAACACATGTGAACAAAAGGAAGATCATATTTTTTAGTGCGTAAACACACACACACACATGCAGAAGTCTTCATTCGTGCCACCAGGGTTTGTGTCAGGGCTCCATGTGAGAGTAGGGAGTTACAGCAGCCTGGAACGTCAACAGCTCTGACAGCTCAGGTCTTTGTGTTCGCTCGCAGTCTGCCGGAGTGTGTTGTACTGCAGGGACGCACCTCCACAGCTAGCCAGGTTATTTTACGCTCTGAATAGTTAGACTTGTTTTAAAATAGAGCAAACTAGAAGAATAAATACTAGGGGGTCTGAGGGTTTGGCTAAAGGGGAAAAGAAATGAAATCAAATGTCCCGCTTGTTTACGAGACCTGATCGTGGGCTATCATTATCTGAGTAGTTTCCATCACTGGCTGCTTTTAATTTTTACTTAAGTTATATTTTTATAAATCATATTGAATGATAGGAACACAAGGGCAATAAAGTACCATCATGTTTTATTTTATTCATTTATTTTATTTTTTTAACAAACACCCAAGCTAAGGAACGCGACAGATTGCACTGAATCTTTACTTTGGTGCAACCCTCATCCTGAGCTCAGTGGAGAAGGAAAAATCTGATTAACAGGGCCAAGAAATACTCAGCCAGAACCAGAGTCAGGCAGGGCAGCCCCCTGCCTCGACCGACTGGGCATCTGAGACAACAGGAAAGAAAAATAATGATGATGACGTTCATGGATACAAGAAGAGTGTGCTCATGTCATCACTGAAGTTATTCCTAACTAATAAAGAATAAAGAAAACTTTTAAGCATAAACGGTAAGGATGACGTCTACTCCCTGAGCACCGATTGGGGGCTTCAGGATCCCTGAAGGCTCTACCTCCCGTTCTATTTGTGGAAACTCTATGAACTACAAGTAAACCTGCAGTTGGAGCACAGTGCTCTGTTAGGATGACTTGGAACTATAATTTCTTTAAAATGAGAAGGATCATGTCCCTTAAGGGATTTATATGCCAGGACAGAAATCCTAAATTTAACAGCTGGCTAATGAAAGGACGGTAAGACTGGAGAAACAGGGTCTCTCCTGGGGCGGCCCGTTGGCTTCATGGTCAGCACTGAGCCACCTTGTCCAACATCGCCCTGTCCCAGATGTGTCATCTGTAGAAGACCCTGCAGTTCAGTCGGGGTCAATCTCAGCCAGCTACTGAGTTTTTTTCAGTAACATACTCATCGTGAAAGCGGCTTTAGCTGTCATACTGATCATTATAATGATCATTTAAAAATGTCACAGCAGTCGAACATCCATGGTGTCTTTAGTGAGGCCAGTAATTTGGCTGCAGATGGTAACGGCTGAAAAACTTTGATTGTGGCTCTGTGGGGTGAAGGAGAAACAAGTCCTGTTCATTTTCATCAGCTCTTACATGGCAACCGAGTGGCAGCGAGCAGGTCAACAGATCATTGTGATCAGTGGGGGGAGGAGCATGTGCGCCGGCAAAGGCTGATCAAAATGAATTATAAGATCCGAATGGATATTTTGCTAACGCTTATAATCAGCTTTCATTTATTTTTATTGTCCAATTGTTAGCATTGTTTGAATGTAGTCAAAGACTAGTTGACATGTGTACGAGTCCTCAAAGACATGCAAGGCCAGAACAAGTTCACCCGCCAGTCGCAGATGGCCGGCGTGTGTTCAAACAGCGATTAATGGTCATGTGTCATTTGAGTAATGTGATATTTTTTTTTTTATTTTTTTTTTTTTTATTAAAAGCTTCTGGATCAGCAGACACTCCTCTTAAACACCTGGGGAATAAATCATGTTTTAATGCTTTTGCCATTCTTAGTTATGTCCTTCCTTCTTTAATGGGAAAGCAGACCAAGAAAAAATAGAGTAAAGAATTAAATGAGACTTTTACTGTGAGGTGTGTGTCACTGTGAGGAAAAATAAACACAAGAAAAAAGTTCAGTCAGAAACTTGATTTAGATACAGCTTGGGATAAATACATATAATTGTAAACACCTGCAGGAAGTAACACAGAAGGACTGAGAATAGTAACCACATTCACACAATGTTTAAACACATTGTGAACAGTAAATGAAACAAAAGGAAGTTATTTGAAAATGAGTATTTAGAAAGCAGGCTAAAGTTTAAAAGCAACACCTGCGTTTCTGCCGAGGAGGAGGAGCTGGTTTGGCAAAGAATCACTGACTTCATAGATGCCAAAGTGATCACTCACATGAATAACGTGAAAATCAAAATTAATCTGGAGACATATACAATATTTATTTTCCTCTGAAATTCATTTTTATGATGGGCTTCTAGTGGATCTCTTAGCATGGCTGTGTACTTCTACTTAGAGACAGTCCAGTCAACTCTAAAAGCAGATGTTAACTAGTGAAAATGAAATATAAAAATAAAATTCAAAATGGAAGGCTGAAAATGTCCACAGAATCATAAGCCCACACAGAGTTGGACTGGTTTTAATCAGATAATTATTGCCACTTTGAATGTTATTCAAAGCCAGTATTAGGAGGCCAGAGGTCTGCAGCTGGAGGCTGGAGCGCCAGCACCACCCTCTGCACTCCCGGCGAGCAGCTGGCTCTCAGCATCACAAACCGGAGCCCGTTATGGAAGGAATTCTTGGGGGAACATTGTCTGAGTAGCAGCTTTTCAGGACACATAGGATACAGGTACATAGGCTGTTGAATTGCTGTTGTTTTTGATAAATTGTCTCTCTTCCCCACAGTCCCATTGCCTCGGTGTTACTCATACACAAGAGAAACTTGGCATGCATCAACCAGGAGGCAGCTGTCTTACGCCATTATGTTTTGGGTTCCCAACACAGTTAACACACTTATGGTGGAAAAGAATAAAACAAGCTGATGAATACATAAATACAAAGAGAAGAATGTTTGCATAGATGTTAGAGCACCTCTGTGGTGTTAAAGTATAAAACATTGGTTAAATACATTAAACTAACCTGGATAATGTTTAGAAAGTTTGTTGCTGTCTAAGATACATACAAAGAAACAAAATACTTTCTGGAACCAAAAACATAGGTTCACTGTTTAGTCTGACTCTACTTTACCAGATAAATGATCAAACCTGCTTTCGGAAAATAGAAAATAGAAGTGGCTTCTGCAGCCTGCAAACTTCCCAGGCATTTTCTCACACTGCGGCGCAATAGCACTTCCTTGGAGGAACAACACACACACACACACACACACACACACACACACACACACACACACACACACACACACACACACACACACACAGTGTTGTTCTCTGCCTATAAAAAGGAGAAGAAAAGGCTCATGGGGACGAAATTTCAGTGTCAAAGTGTGTTGGATTGTTTTATTACTTAAAACCAAACCGGAACTACTTATTGTTACAGAACTTTTGGACAATCAATTAATCAGTAAGAATTAATCAATTAGTTATTGCATGGTAATATGAAGGACAAAAGGGTAGAGGAATGGAAGAGCACATGTGAAAACTGGAAAAGGTGTATGGATGGTTAAGGAAAGAAAAAAGAATTAAAAAAATTGAAGAGATGTAAAGTTTAGAGAAGTTAATCAAATTAAGTAAAACATGCATGTTTCCTGCATATTTAATCATTTTCTGTTTCATTTTTCATTGTTGGTGTATTAATAGGCGCTTACATGCTGGCATTTCTGTGTGGAACATTTCCCTTTTTTTGCTGGTGAGTTTCTGTATGTAAGAGCCACTTTCCGGAAAGGCGTAAAATCTGATCACTTTTTTTTCTGCCTCCTCAGGTAGACCAAAAGGCGTGAAGAAGGAATGTAAGGGCCATCCCTCCATTCAGAGAGAAGTGTGAGAATTTAACAACACTCTGATCATGTTGGAAGTGTGCCAACCATAAGAACAGAGTCGCACTTCGCTCCAGGGACAATCAGCGCTCATAGTTAAAAAAACACTCACTAATGAAACAGCAGGTGCTGAGGAAGACCCGGACACGTCCGGCCGGTGGGGAAGACCCGGGCACGTCCGGCCGGTGGGGAAGACCCGGGCACGTCCGGCCGGTGGGGAAGACCCAGGCGTGTCCAGGTGGTGGGGAAGACCTGGACACGTCCAGTCGGTGGGGAAGACCCGGGCACGTCCGGCCGGTGGGGAAGACCCAGGCGTGTCCAGGTGGTGGGGAAGACCTGGACACGTCCAGTCGGTGGGGAAGACCCGGGCACGTCCGGCCGGTGGGGAAGACCCGGGCACGTCCGGCCGGTGGGGAAGACCCAGGCGTGTCCGGCTGGTGGAGAAGACCTAGACACGTCCGGCTGGTGGGGAAGACCCAGGCGTGTCCATGAAGAAAGCTGACAGCATCTTCTCCTCTGCTATGTTTTTTTTTTAAATATTGTTTTTTATACAATGTCTCATATGTCTATACTATGTCTCATTTCACGCACACTTGGAGTCACACTTCCTGAGTGCCAGTTTTGTGTACGTAAGGATACTCGTTAGCAGGATTTTCCTCTTTTACTTGGCCCAGTACGTAAAGGCTATTGGAGTAATTGGTGGCACACTTTTACAGAAATGTTACAGAACACCAGTATGTAAGCGCCTGCTGTTTTCCTTTTTTCCCTCTTTGTGACACCTAATTTGAATTTCTCTCATGGCGCCTTGCTGTCTCTTCATATCTCCCTCAATGAAGGTGGTCATGCAACCGACACTGGAGACTGGAAGGACTGGAAGTGGGAACAAGGACAAGGTCTCTCTCTCTCTCTCTCTCTCTCTCTCTCTCTCTCTCTCTCTCTCTCTCTCTCTCTCTCTCTCTCTCTCTCTCTCTCTCTCTCTCTCACACACACACACACACACACACACACACACACGAGAACAATGCATGTTTGCAAAGACAAATGAAGGTGATGGGGATAAATTAGAGAACAGTGATTTGCAGGAACTAAAGATGGCTTTTAAAAGGGAAAACAATGAAAACAGGAGAGAAACTGAAAGCAAACACAAAATGAATCATATTTGTCAGAAGCTCCTCATTTTGATATTATTTCTCTTTCTATCTTCCAGTGGATTTTAACAGAGTTTTGACCACATTTTGGAAAGTATAAAACTGATGTCAGTGTTTTTCAGCAAAAACCTTAAGTTTGGCACCAGCACAAACAGATTTGTATCAAAATGATATTCAGAAAATAAATTGGATCACTGCAACTAACTTGAAAGGGGACTTAACTAAAAATCTATCGTTGACCATTAAATATTTAAGGTAGCAGTCAACTTTGGTCATTCTGAAAAGTTTGTACTGTTGGATTTTCACCAGTGGATTTGAAGCCTTTGAGTTTAAATCCATCCAAGCAGCTGTTCAAGGCTCTCATGGCAATTAATTCATTAGACTTTCCAGCTATGTGACTTTAGTGACATGGTGATTTTTCTTCAGTTTCTTATATTTATTTATGTATTTTTTTGCAACTTTTTAGAAGTGGATTGTTTTGAACTGGTGAGACAAAAAAGAAAAAAGAGTTTGTGACCACGGCAATGAAACATCTGCTCAGGGATTTCAGCTCTCCCACCTTCAAGGATCCTTGTGAGGGTATAGAACTGTTATAGAGCTGGTGAAAGTAGAGAGGTTTGTCTTCTCTAGCATCCCTGTGTAGACTTTAACAGAGAGGCTAAGGTTTTCCTCTGTAATTGGAACACACCTTCAGGAACGTTTCCTTGAAAAGGAGAATCATCAAACCAGTCCAATCCAGAAGGACTTCTCCCAAAGTCCTTGCAATGTCGTAGTGGCAAGGCATGTGAACCAAGCTAGAATGACAGTATCCAGGATCCCCCGAAGTGCCACCGTAGAGGTCTGTAACTACTCACGTGTCCTAAGCTTTGTTATGGGCAAATCCAGTCACAGACTCAGCTTCCTCTCTAAAGACATGTTGGTGGGATTGAGAAGACCCTTCCAATTTGTTGATTTCAAACACCATCAATCCACACTCCAGTGGTGACGTAGTAACAAAGAATTTGATTTGAAAAATAAGAAAAAAAACCCAGACAAACCAATGATTATCTGACACAGATGTTAATAAATAAACTCCTTCAGACAAACTAATTGGTTATTCAGAGAAAGCCCAAATAAACAACTTAATTTCACCAACAAGACCAAAGAACATTAAACCAAGCCAGAGGCACTCAAACACAGATGCCTCTCTCTCAGCTGTGGTCTGTCCTTTAGTTACTCGTCTGCTCCATCTGTCTGTCCAATCTCTCATTCAGTCTGATTCCAACTCTGTTTGGACTCGTGAGTGGCCACTCAGTGGCGTGTTAAACCCGTCGCTCCTTCAACTTCTTGTCTATTATTACTTATCCGAAAGCCAACTCTTCAGTGTGGACAAGAGCAATTTAACACCTTTTAATGCAAAGTGTTTACCAGTGCATTGGAATGAGCTTGGATCGATGGTACATACTGTTTCTGCAAACATCTTTTAAGACCAGTCTCTTCACGCTGCTCTAAGGCCTGTAATTGTTTCTCTCAGTTTTGTGGAAAATCAATCCAGCTATGATTGGATTCCCTCCCAGCCTCTGTCCTCATTTAAAGGTCCTGTCATGCTCTGTGTGATGTACCTGTGCATGTTAAGTTGTTTTGTGTGCATTCGGTGGTCTTATTTCCCTACCTATTATTATTATGATTATATTTTTGGAGGTACTCAACCACTGGATTATCTGCTATGTTAAGGTGAAAGTTTTCCATGCAGTGTCTGATCTGCAAATACTTCCAAGCTGAAGTGGGCGAGAAGGACGTTTCTGCGCCGGTAACAGTGCCCGATAGCTGCTGAAAAAGGGGAACAGATAGAGCTTTTTATTGGATTCGTAAAGATCCAGAGAGGCGAGATAAACTGATTTATGGCATAAAACCTTCGACCAAGACAGCGGACACATAAGAGCAGCTCCCACCGGATCCAGCTGTGCTGCTGCAGCAGGCTTCAGGCCCAACACCATCCTTTCTGACCACTAACCACACCTTCATACGAGGGTCATTTAGTGTTTATGCTTTTAAAAAGTACTCCCAGAGCATTGTAAGGGTTAGCAATAATGAGTATTTCAAGTTTAGGAACAAAGTTTTTTTTTATCTTTTGTGTTTATATCAGCGGAAAAGTTGGAAAGTTCATGATTGCGCTGTGACTTGTACCAGCGGTTCTCCTTCCTGCCAAAATGGTGGTGAAACAAAACAGGTCACGTGGGGTCCGGAGCTCTATTGGGACACATTTAATTTGCTAAAAACATAATGTAAAACAAAATCTTCACTTGGATTCTATCCCCCATTGTGAGCAAGTACAAGACAAACGTGGGGGGACTGGGATCCGAATCCACAGCAATAGGCGACTAAACTGGTTCCGCTTCTCATTCTACTTTAGGAAACTCTTGGAACTACAAGAATTTTATGATCACTTTCACTTAGTTCTCGGAAGCTCAAATGGACATGAGCCTGTTGTAGAGACCACGTGTGGGTTGTTGTTAAAACTTAAGAAAAATCCCTCATGACATCCATTAATTACCAATTATGTCAAATTGCAAAAAAATCAGTTTGGTATTTTCAGGCGTTGACACTTTTAAAAGTGTGACCCTATACACACTCATAGGGAAGTTACAAACTTTAAAGCTGCCCAGACCTCTGGGCAGTGTGGATCTTTCTCTGTACTTTGCCTTTTCCAGATGTGGAAGTCGCTCATGCCATAGACACCTAACACAACCTCATACCATCAGACATGCAGGCTTTTGAACTAAGCACTGAAGACGAGCTGAATTGTTCTTGTCCTTTGTAGTCTGCAGGACACTGTGTCCATGGTTTCCAAAAAGGATCTCAATTTTTGATTCATCTGACCACACAAAAGCTTTCTGTTTTGCTTGAGACCATTTAAATGAGCTTTGTCCAGAGACGACAGCAGTGTTCCTGGATTGTGTTCACATACGGCTTCTTCTTTGCATGTTGGAGCTGTAAGCTGCATTTGTGAACTGTACAGTGAACTGTGTTCACAGTCATGACCTCTGGAAGTGTTCCTGAGTCCATGCAATGACGGGAGAATCATGTGAAAAAAAATGATTCGTGAGGCATGATTCGTGGAGAATCTGTGCTGCCTGAGGACCTGAAGATCATGAGCATCAAGTTTTGATCTTCAGCCTTGTCCCTTGCGTGCAGCCTGATTCTCTGAATCCTTTCATATTAGATAGTGTTGATAGTGGGATCTTCAAAGGCAATGTTACATTTAGGAACATCTTCCTGAAACTTTTCCATAGTATTTTGATGCAGTTTCATGCAGGCTGGTGAACCACTGCCTATCTCTACATCTGAAATGCTCCTTTTATCCCCAGCCAGTTACTGACCTGTTGTCTCTTAACCTAATTTGTTTTTAAATGCTCCTCCTGTTTTTTTCAACTTGTGCCAGCCAGTTTTTCCAGCCTTTTGTTGCCCTAGTTCTAACTTTTCTTGAGATGTATTGCTGCCATTGAATTCAAAATGAGCTAATATTTACCATGAAATGGGAAAGCGTCTCAGCTTCAACGTCTGATTTCTTGTTTCTGTTCTATTGGAAATAAATTGTGGTTTTATGTGGTTGCATTCTGGTTTTATTTACATTTTACACAGCATCCCAACTTGTCAGGAATTCGAATTTTAGATCCTTGTGTTTTTTAAGGCAATACTTTGGTCTTGAAAGCTCAGAAAAGGTTGAAAATGATTTTATAGCACCCTTTTCCTCCCTCCTCCCCTGCTTCACATTTCAATGGAGTATTTTTTTTAAAATAGCAGTTATTATTCCCACGCTACTGTGGAAAAAAATCTTCTTACAACATACGGTTGTCTGTGCAAGTTTTGAACACAATGACTGTGGGCTTTTCAGGGAGGTATGAATAATATGAACAGTAGCTCTTTAATAAGACCTCGAAAAGAAGTTTCTTGTGGAGGGAGAGGCTTGGGACTGAGTCAGGTACTGCAGGGTAATTGAAAGATTCCCTTTTGGGAATTCTTGTAATACAGCAGGACCAAAGCTATCCTGTTTAGAAAAGCTGACCCTTTTTGGTATGCGCTTGTTGAAGTATGTCCTGTGGAGATAGACTGTAATCAATAGTTGCTGCAGTAAGATCGCGCAAAGGGTTATTCATTTAAACATCCTTTTGTCCAGTATTAAACAAAAAAATATGAATCTTACTGAGATTGTACAAAAGTAAGGCCTTACACTGCGGCGAGGCCCTAAACAGGAAAATATAGAAGAGCTCACAGCTCTTTGATAATCACATCACTAATGTCAACAGTTGTGCTTCCTTTACCTTAACAAATATAGCCAGAGGTACAAAATTCACATCTCAAACTGACTGTGTGAAACTGCATGCGTCCATATTAGGCATTCTAATATGCACATTTAAAATTTACAGCTTGTTTTAACAGGAGTCTTTTAAACCACATGCAAACACATTTTTTCAATGATTTGATATTAAGCTGCTGAATTTGACGGTTATTGCTTTCAGTAAACCTTGAAGATGAGAAATAAAAATGGAACAACAAGCTTGCAAGTAGAGTTGCTGATAAGTAGCTTTTATTCCTGTGTGGCCTGTCCTGAAAACTCCTCAAAATGCACTGACTTGAAGGCTGTGTGCAAGAGAGAGGACTTGCTAAAAAGTAAAAAAATACAGTGTTTAAAAAAAGGTTAAATTTTCATTCACCTATCAGTTGTGCTTTACCTTTCACCACTGGCACAGCTGGGAGTGGGTGCTAGTTCATTGCTGAGCAACACAGTTTGCAACACAAATATATATATAAAAAAATGCCATGAATAAGAACAAAAAGGGACACTGAAAATGCTTTACTTTGACTGGCAGGAGGGAGAACTTGGGAAATCTGGCCTAAAGCTACTTGCTTTTGGCAAAACAGCAGCAGTGGGTATCGTCGGTATCATGTGAAGAATTGAGGATGACGTCTGGTGATGAATGATAAATGTTTATTGGAAAACAAAACAGCTCCTAAAGCAGGCAGCATTATTTATAATCATGACAGCAGAGAGTTTCTGGATTTGACAGAGACCAAAGGAATTCCTTCCCATGTGGTAGTTGTTATTCTCCTGTTAGCTGAGGAAGGGACATGTTTAAAAGAAATCCTACTAGGTTCGGCTCATATCCGGCTTCCATATTGAGCTCAGTCAAAGTGCAAACAAATAGCATTAGTATTATTTAGAAAAAATTGTCCAAAAGCAAAGTCAATGTTCCCCCATTCTCGTATCTTGCTTCCTCCACGAACACATTTTTCCCTTCGTACACTCCTCCTCTCACTGTGGGTTCCCAGCTTCCTCTTCTAGATGATTGCTGGGCATTAACAATTTAAATTGTTTGCCTTTTTAGTCACGCCAATTGTAATATCGCTCTCAGAGCGGCAGTAGTTAATGAGTTTCTACTTTGGGGTCGTTCCACCGAGACGACACAGGAATAGATTTCTGCCTCCCTTTGCCTCCGCCTCTCCTTTCTTGGCTCTTTCTTGTTGGTAAGAAAGAGCGGTTGGCCTATCTTATTATCATTAGCATAAAGATGTATTAAGTGACTTTAAGACATTAAAGAGCATCTATTTGTCTCTCTGTGTCATTTTAGTAGGTGTTACAGTAAATGACAGTGTTTTTAAGTTGGTGAGTTGTATTTGGTTTATTAGCAGGCATGATCCTTTCTCTCCCTGTGTGTGTGTGTGTGTGTGTGTGTGTGTGTGTGTGTGTCTGTGTGTGTGTGTGTGTGTGTGTGTGTGTGTATGTGTCTGTGTGTGTGTGTGTGTGTGTCTGTGTGTGTGTGTTTGTGTGTGTGTGTGTGTGTGTGTGTGTCTGTGTGTGTCTGTGTGTGTGTGTGTGTGTGTGTGTGTGTGTGTGTGTGTGTGTGTGTGTGTGTGTGTGTGTGTGTTCACCTTGAAGACTTGAATAGCTCTTAATGAGTACAAACCCAAATATGCTTACTAATTTTCTAATCTTTATTTCCCTTCTCTCCTCAAAATCTGGACATTTCAAAGTGATGTCCAGAATATTGTTTTTTTGTTTGGTATTTGTTTTTTATAGCAAAAAATAAAAATTCTGCAAGCATGGACAGAAGTTTTTGGCAGTGATACATATTTAAGTTTTTTTTAATTTTTTGTTGCTTCGGTTTTCGTAAAACGCGGATGTTGTTTCCACGTGGTGTACTAAAGAACAGGCAGCATTTTATAAGTTTCAAAGGCTTTTATGGGCAAATTAGATCTTTTCAAATAATTATTGACCCTTCTAACAAATTTTCTGCAATACTCAATTCTTAAAATTCTTAATAAAGTTTATATTCTTAAAATTCCTAATAAAGTTTATGGACTAAATCCTAATGGATGGAGATGTGTTCTGGCTGTTTTTGTCCCCTGAGTTGATCAAAGTTTCTTATTTCCCACTCCTTTCACTTTTGGAGGATTGACTGCAGGTTCTTAACTGGATTAAGACCTCTTTGTACACAGCTTGGCAAGACTTCCTCTTCTGACTGACTGCTGATCATTAACTTTAAATTTATGTAATGGATCCCCCAAAAAACTCCACTTTATCAGTTTTGCCTTGTGACCTTGTATCGTGCTGGAAAATGCATTAATCTTTGGCAAACTGCTCCTGGATTATGGGGGGAGGACATTTTGATCTAATTTATTCTTCATGGCCGTGTTTCCTATATGGAAGAATTTGAAGTGACTGCTGGTGATATAATTCCTGATCTGAACCTTATGCTCAGGAAGGAAGTGGTCCCGCCACTTGCAAGACAACTTTTGAACCCCAAAACACAGTTAAAATGAGTTTTTTGTGATTAAGTAAATTTGCAAATTAAGGTATTTGCAATATATTTAACTACATCCATTCAATTTACGCAACAATCTAAAAACAAAATGAATCACCACTACCTACTGTAGATATCGCAAAAAATGTCAAGCACAAAATTTGCATCACTTGGGGCATGACTATGACTGTAGTTAATGTGAAAGAAATGTATGATTAAGACATTTTCAACAAAGGCAGCTCATAAAAGGTCTGGATAAAGTTTTCTAAAAATCCTGCAAGCATAGTCTCCTCTACTGCTGCCTCCCTCCACAAGGCTTTAAAAGTACAAATAAAAACCTAAAGGAAAACACAATTTTCTTCCGTTACCTTTGGGTTCTTCCCAAACTCTACTGGAAGTAAAATGGCCAGGTACAGTGTTGTGGTTCATCAGAAACTGTTGACGGAAATACCGCATGGTCGACAGGTATGTGTACCTTATCTGGTGTAAATATAAAGTAAATATTTGGACCTCGTTATTTTAGTGCACATCTTTAGCGCTGCAAGGACTTGCAGTGTTTATGTACAGAGGAAGAGTGTGACCTTAAGCTGTGAAAACCTTTTTATATCTAGGCCTGCTTAATTATTAGCAATTCCTTTACCAACATTTCTTGCCTGGATAGGGACCCACTACAAAGTTGGGCCTGGTGGAGGAGCTCCCCAGCAAGGACCTTGTGGTTTGGCCTTCACACACAGGGCCTGTCCAGGCTCAGTTTAAATGGAAATGGTAGGTTTGCCACCAACAGAAAACACCATATGGGTCGAGTACAATATTTATAACAAGGGTTAACAAAAGGCGTGGGGCCTGATGACCTTCAGGTGCCAAAGTAGGGGAATAATGGAGCGGAATACTGACATGTGAATCAGTGTGAATCTGTTTTGGTCTCTGGTGAAGCCAGAAATGAGCCAAACGGGAAGATTATACATTTTATCAGTTAATATGTTCTTACCCTTATCCAAGGTCATCAACTGTGGGTAGTGACCAAACGAATGAAGTTGCAGGTGCAAATAGCTGATATAAGCCTTCTCCTCAGGGTAGCTAGATCCCCATTAGGAAGAGGGTGAGAGGTTCACTCACTTAGAAGGTACTTGGAGTAGAGTCACTGCCCTTGAATAAAAGGAGCCAGCTGTGGTGGTTTGGGCATCAGAGTCCCTGGGGAGATGTTTCAGACATGCACAACAGAGAGGAGGCCCCAAGGCAGACCCAGAACATGCAGGAGAGATTATATTTCGCGGCTGGTGTGGGAATGCCTCAGTACCCTTGCAGGATAGCTGGAGGAGGTGGCTGGCAAGAGGGAGGATTGGGTCTCTGGATGGCCTGTTGCTCTCCTCACTAAAAAACAGATAAGTAAATGGTAGGATTCTTTACTTCTTTAACTAAAAGTGCCACAAAAAAGATTAGACTGATATTGATGAAGTAATGAAGTATTGCATTTCAAGTATTGTATTCAAGAAAGTGCACTTTTTCATTATTCTGAGAGAGGTATCCTACAGAGCAACAGTTAGGTTTAATAGTACAAAGGATGCTACAAGTCACTGCTAATTGGATCGCAATATAATCAAAATTAACAAGAAGGAATCTGTTAGTTTAAACAAGGTGAGTAAGAGATACGGTGATGGGAAAAGATTAAAAGAGACAGCAAACAGAAAAACAGATAACACAGAGAATACATCTGTCACAAAAGAAGACAGGAAGATAAAAGACATGATGAACAGTTGTCCTGTCAGTCATCTGTTCTGTTAGACAAAGTCTTCTCAAAGCCCAGGCCTTTGAAATGTTACAAACAAATCAACGCTTCCCATTTTTATGAGGATAAAAATCACATGCCCTTTTCAGTTTTCCCCTCTGTATCTGCCAACTTTATTTTAACCTTTTGTAGTGACTGTCTGGCGATTATTTTGTATTATTGTAATGTTCAGTTTTACAAAACAGACAGCAATAAGAGGTGTTTAAAGTCTTTATGCCAAATAAGCAACATGACAGAACAGACTGCTTTTACCAGCAACACCGATTTCATTCAGCTGTTTGTGTTTCCCCACCAAAATACATGTTTCATGTATGACCAAAGGAGAGCAGTAGTGTTTTACTTCTTTTTTCTATTACTTTTCTATTATTTTTTGCAACAATGAGGCATGTGTGTGAAAAGGCATTAGCTGTACTTGTCCCTTGTGTTGTCAATTGAAATTTCAGGCTTTCTTCCCAAATGTCTCTCCATCATCTCTCCCAGCAAATCTGAACAGTGTGTTTCTTCAGTCAGTCAACCTAGAACCTCCATCAGGGACCTTCTTTCTGCAAGGTAACAATGCTTCTCATTGGATCTCACATCAGTACATTTATCACAGCTTTAAATCAACACAATTCCAACTAGAGGTTCCAGATCTGCTGTGAGTAAACTGCCAAAATAGAATCAACATGCATTTTCAGAGTAGCAGAGTGGACTATCACTTCACAGTGCTGGTAAGCTGCTCTGTGGCGCCTCTGGTAAGACCACTCACATTGCCTAGAAAAGGCGTGATTAACAGCAGCTGGCATTGAGGCTGGCATGACCATTTCATAACACTTCTGCACTTTATGTGACTCAGGGGTGAGATTCTGAACCCATTCTGAGAAACTCTGCAAATTATAGTTCAGAAAAGCAGCAGGAAAATGTCAAAACCTAGAAAAATATTGTAGATTCTATATGAGCTAAAGGTGGAGAGAGAGCAGTTTGAGATACACAGTACATTTATCATTGTATGGTGCTGTGTGTGTGTGTGTGTGTGTGTGTGTGTGTGTGTGTGTGTGTGTGTGTGTGTGTGTGTGTGTGTGTGTGTGTGTGTGTGTGTCTCAATCTAATTTTTGGAATATACATTTTTATGTGTCTTTAACAGAAAGTGACTACAGATACACCAAGATCCTTTGGTCTGACTGTCTGACACAAGTACCTGATTTAAACAAGTCACAGCACACTAAACAAACAAACAACAAGCTCCTTCATCTGCTCTAACAATGTAGTATCAATTGTGTAAAAGCCCAGAGGTCTGTGTAAAATTAACTTTTCCAGAACTCCTTAAGAGTCTATTTTATTCTTAAATTTTGTCATTTGAGGCTTTGAAAATGTGATCTAAAATCTGTTTTTATTCCTTGTATTGTGGTTTTTTGTAAACACACACACACACACACACACACACACACACACACACACACTGACCTATTCAAAAAATGTGGACAATCTGAAGACTTTCGTGTAAGACATAGAGTTTAGGTCAGGTTTGCTTGGGATGGTCTATCCCTGGTGTTGCTGTGTGGAAAGTCAAGTACCCTGGACAGTTCCCAGAACAGCCCAGAGCCCACAGTTGTTTGACTATATACACTATCTACACTATCAATAACATCCCACTACAGCCACACAACAAAAAAGAGAACCTTCTGAATTTCACATTTTTTTATTATGGGACACTGCCTCTGCAGGTATAAATGTTGGTTTTAAAATTCATCCAAATGCAACCTTTTTCAGATTTTTTCCTTGTTCTTTTCATTCTTTTGTGTCTCATAGTCTTCATATTTCACCCAGTCTTTTTCCTTTCACTAACAACTTTTTTTCTCTCTCTCTCTTAAAAAAAAATGCAACCCTATTTTCTGCCCTTGTGTCCTGCCTTTCAGTGCTGGACCACAATAGCTTCAGCACTTGGATTACTGTAATGGGCCTTGCATCGCCCTCTTATGTGTAGCCATCTGGGGCTGGCTGCCTTTTAGTATTGAGTTATTATCCTCCCTATAGGTTTAATTGAGAAAGCTAAGCTGCAAAACGACTAATCTCCCACTGGTGGCAATTGTTTGTGTCTCCGGCCGCATCTGTGCTAAAAGCAAGCTAATTGATGTTGCCGGCTGCTTACTAAAGGCCCTTGGAGTTTGTGGATAATTGTCTACTTTTTATGTGGAGGGGAAGTGGTTTATTGAGTACAGTGCCTGAGGAGGTGTTCACTATTTTAGGAATCAAAATGACTAAACTAAGAAATCAAAATAAGAATTGTTGGTTTATTTATATTATGTATTGCATTCTTATTAAAGTCCATTTAATTAATGCCCTAGAGTGCAAATGTTATAAAAAAAACCCAAAAAAACAGGTTGGTGGAACTAACGATAAGCTATGTAAAACTGTAAATACAGCAATCATCCTTTCAGTGCAATCAAGTTCATTCTCAGGAACTTGAGCCCGACTTTGATCAGTTTTACACAACTATAAATATTGTGTTGGATGTAATCCCCGTATCTGATGGCAGACAGCTGTATGGGTTGTACAGATAAGATGACAAATCATCCTGATTTGTCGGCCTCTAAAAACGTGTAGTGCCACAATAATCTACCAACTGAAGCTGAAATGTACAGTGGCCAGAGAAAGTATGTAAACAGTCTGTAGTCCACTGGTTTCCTGCATTAACTTCCCATCAAAGCGGACATACATTTGGAGGTGTGGCTTAGAGCTACTTTGAAAAGAAAAACATTTGAAATTTGTCTTTCATTAGAAGCCTCTACTGATGTGAACCATTCCTCGCAAAAAGAATAATTCATAAAATCTTATGCATGGTTAACATGCATAAGGCTGAAAACATCTTTGTTGATGAGTCTATTGTATATAAATCATTAATTAGACACGGTGTCCATGATGGACACCCTGGAGGAAGTCGATGCTCCTCCCCCCACAAAAATTGTTGCATTCCTGAAGTTTTATAAGAAACATATTAGCAATCCACATGTTTGGTGGACAGATGAAACAAGAGGAAAATTGTTAAATGAATACTCACCACTACATACAGCACTGCCTCCGGACATTCAGTTTGTGAGTGGGGAAGATCATTTTCAGAGTTTACCTACATATCTAACAGAACAATATCAAGGTGAGCTGAAACTGATCACAGTTATGACTGATGCAAAGAGCTTCAGTAATTAGAACTGATCTAAAACAGTTCTGTAAAGAAGAATGGTTAAAAATTACTAATGAACTTAGAGCAGGTCTGATTCAGAGGTACAAAAAACAACTGCTAAGGAGGTTGGACCGGCTACCTCTCCAAGGGCTTCCTTACTTTTTTCTTCAGTACTGTAAATGTTCTTTCTTCAAAATGTTAACAAGAAATTTTAATTGTGTGTCTGGTGTGTTCATCTTAAGAACATTGTGTTTGTTGTTGTGAATTAGATGAGGATCAGATTAGATTTTAGGGCAAATCAATACAAAAAGCAAACAAACTTATCTCCAGGGGTTCCTGCACTTCTGTTTGCCACTGTGTCACTATATCATACACTTACTTACTTATACTTACTTAGAGTTTCATCAACTGTGTTGAACTGTTACAATAATAGATGGAGCTGGATATTGGAGGTGATAGAAAAAAGAAAATCCTTGCAATAAGAAACTAATATTTACCTCAAGAAGATGGCCAAAAAACATCTGCTGTTTTTGTCAGTGTTCCTTGTAACAGCACTACCAAAGAAAATCACTACATTTCTTTTTTTTTTTGCTACAACCAAGTTATCGCCCAAAGTATCATTTTTCACACCTTTACAGCAGTAACACCGTTTGGGCACAGTGGATTTAAAAGCAAAAAAAATGAAAGAATGTTTTCTTATCTGTCAGCCTGCAGCCCCTCCAGGCCAAGTGATAACTCAACACAAACACACACAGAAACACACACACAAATTCTGCACACATTCAACTTAATGCCAATGACAGATGAATGGATCCCTTGATGGCAGTTTGATGGTGTGATAATTAAACAAACTGAGAATTATTTTCCCTCTGCGTCAGCAAACCACTGCTTTGTGTGTGTGTGTTGGCCTGTGCGGCTCATTAATTGTGTCATAACTCAGATTTTTGTTGTTTTATTCAGTTCTCATTGTGTGTGTATGTGTGAAAGGAAAAGTAAGGGGGTAGCCTAAGGAGACCATTTGGTCTTGAGCCGCAGTAAAACCCAAATGACCTATTATTTTTAATGCTTTTTGTTGACTTTTCTTCTGGGTGGTATGAAGGTAAAACCAGCTTTCGCACTGTGTAAATATACAGTGAAGTCTTTGATTTATAGTGACAATGTTTGTATGTTACTAATGCTCATGTATAAAACGCAGCAGTGGAATGTCACGGTCACTAAGACCTGGTCAGGTCAGTCGCCGGTGAGGCCAGTTACTAACTAGGCCAGTCAGGCTTAAACACTGCAAATTCAGGTCCCTGGCTGGTCAGTCGGGACGTCTTTAAAAAATACCTTGCTGGTGTGCAACTTTAGGGAAAACTTTAGTGTAACTGGCCAGTCTACATGTTAGAATCTGTAGTGGGACAATACAGCAGATCTGGTCTCATGATGGTTGTGGATTATGGAGCAGCATTCTCTCAGACTGCTGGATCAGTATGCAGCACACACTTTTGTAATCTAAGTGCAATTTACAGTGTACAGTTTTGAAACTGGTCTAAGTAACATATTAAATACAAGCAGACACAGCTCACCCTGCACAATAATGCTCGTTATATGTACCCCCACCAAGGCCCAAGCAGGGTGATGCTTCTAACACCTACCAGAAAGAAAATTGATAGTGCATTATGTGTAGAGTGCATGTTCTCCCTGTGGTTGTGTGGGTTTTCTCTGGGTACTCTGGGTACTACTACTGTTTTCCTCCCACAGTCCAAAAATATGTGGATTAAATTATTGGTGATTTAAATTGTCTAATGAAATGTGAGTGTGTGTTGTTTGTCTGTATGTGGCCCTGCCGTGGTCTGACAACATCACAGGTAGGCTTTAGCAGATCCCTGTGACCCTAATAGGAATAAGGAGCTATTGATAATGGATGGATAGATTATTAATTCAGAAGGATCGCTACAACACATTCCTGCTTATAACTCCTGGCTTTTTTGCTACATTTTATTATCATGGGACATATTTTAGTCAAGCATCAAGGTCACCTGGAGGCCTATGAGATGATTATAAAAGCAATCCAATATGTTTTTAATTATTTCAAAGGTTTTTATGTGCTACAATTTAAAGATTAGTAATGTAAGTCCATATCTTCCTTTTCATAAATTATGTGGTTAGATAATCACCTGATCACCTGAAGTTATCAAAAACCACTGTTTGGAAAGCCCAAAACCTTGCTAAATAAATAAATGAAAGAAATACCTTAAAGAGAAGAAAACAAAAATAAAAAGACTGAATGAAAATGAAAAAAAATATATATACATGTATATACATGTGTATATATATATATATATATATATATATATATATATATATATATATATATATATATATATATATATATATATATATATATATATATATATATATATATATATATATATATATATATATGAACATTATACATGTATATACATGTATATATATATATATATATATATATATGGGGAAAACATGTTTTCTTATAGTTTGGCAAAAATGAAGACTAATCAAAAGCGTGTTAAAATTATGATTTTTTTTCTCGTTTCATTCCTAAAACAGAAAGAGTCCTTTTTAACTTGCAAATGAAAGCCATTGGACTCTACAGCAGTCTGTTATAATACGCTGTGCCACTATTAAAGACCTGCAATCAGACAAGTTGGAGATAGCTAGCACACGACTTGGTCTTACAGAGAATTGTGGATATATGTATCTGAATCCGCAGATCCGTGTGATTAGTTCCTGTACAAGGACTGATAAGTGTCATTTGAAGCTTATCTGTCATGTGTCCTGCTGCCTGGATAAAAGCTTTCTGAAAGGAATCAGAAGCAGCCAATTTATAAGCAATGATGATGATGTTTTACATAGGTGGTCCCTGCTGACTTGATAATATTCTCAAACATGGGAAGCTTTACCTTTTTCCACTGCAGAAAAGCTTTTTATCTTTTAATCGTACACCTACTACAAAGCTCTCATTGCACCTGACCCTGTGGCCCCTCCCATAGATGGTGAGCCCATAGGAAGGAGGACCCACGTTGTTTGTTGGTTGCTGTGTCTGACCGGGCCCCATTGTATAGACCCAGCCACCAGTGGCCCACATCAGGGCAAGGGTAATCAAGGATATTTGTTTTTCCCATTTAAAAGGGTTTTTGTGCAGGACTTGTCTGGAGTCTCGCCTAGGATCTGTTGGTCTTGAGTGTTTTGGAGAAGATGTGCTGTGAGCCTGTGGTGTGTACAGTGGACTTCGCTGGCCGGTCACTAGGCAGTGGGGCTGTCAAGAGGAAAGTCATCAAGTCCACCATTGGCACAGTGGACAGGACCTTGGTGTCTGTGGTTTGCGGGGAGTGAGCTGTGAGCCAGTTCTGCTGGGACGTAATTGCTAAAAGAGCCAAAACATCAAACATCATTCCAGATGTGTCCCTGTGCATCTTGGTGTCTTTACTTATAGAAGCTAAAATGCCGTAATGCCATGTTTAAACTGTTTTCCCCACACTTATTTTAAATATTCTTTCTCCTTGCTTCAAAACATCAAGTGCAGCTCATTTCATGATGCTTTGTTTTTGTTTTTTTATGTTTTTGTCTTGTAGAAGTCAATTCTTTGTCAGAACAGCCAGAGCAAACAGAAAATAGTGTGACAACAAATGGTTTTAAAAATTCAAGGTCAACTGAACTGGGTTTGGATGAAAAAAAAAACAGTCCTCAAACTTCTCCTCTGTATCAGTGAAGATCAGTTTGTCATGAACTGACTGTTTGGCAGTTTAATTTTTATTCGGTAAACCAGACATTTCTGGCTTTGCTACAAAGCATCAAGCAGAGATCAGAAAAGGTTTTGAACTCGACAAACCCACTGTTACATCAAACAGCTGAACATAATTGTGAAGCAGCTGATTTGTACTTTTTTGTTGCGTGCCTCAAATTCATGTTCAGGTTCAGAAGTGTCTGAAATCTGTGCATTCAAGATCCCGATTACTTACAGGCAACAAAAAATAAAATATTATTAGTTCTTCACACTGCCTTATATGATGTCATCCTACTCGTTGGTTAAAAGAACGTCTAAGCAAAGAGTAATACATTTATGTATTACTACATGCATTATTATACACTCAAGACCATTGTTGTGTAAAAGCGTCAATTTAGAAGCTTAGAATACTAAGAAATCAACATCTTTGTAACAGTAAAGTAATCCTTTGTCCATCTGATTTTATCAACTATTAAAGGTTCCTGGTGCAGTGTCTCATGCCTTTGTATGATCTGAGGCCATCCGTGCACAGGAACCCCTCCAGATTCTCTACATCATTTAATGATGATGATTTTATGATATGTAGAAGGTGAAATATGCATCCCAAATTTCAACAAGTTGTTCATGGATGTGACAAAGTGGAGATCCTCTGCCCATTTATTTTTGCCCTCAGTGACTCAGCATGCCACAAACCTAATGTTCAATTAACTGCACTGCACATCAACTTTTATCGAGTGATTTGCAGGTCTGAGACGCAACCATTAATGTATATAAACAAATAAAATGAACTTATACATAAATCGTCACCAACAACGTCAAACTGTCTGTAAAGAAATTTAAGTCAAGTGGATATATAAGTTGCTGCACCTCTGTTTGCATTTTCTATATGGTTTCAACTTTTCCTGATTTGAACTTGTGGAGCAGTGCTGGGCAACTATGGTCCTCGATGGCTCATGTCCCACATGTTTTAGATGTTTCCTTGCATCAACACACCTGATTCAAATCAATGGATCATCATCAGCTGGTCGTCAAGGTCTGGACAAGTTTGTTAGTGATAGTCATTTGTGTTAGTGTGTGTTGAAGCACGGAAACATCTAAATCATGCTGTATGGCAACGTTCCATGACCAGAATTACCCAGGCCTGATTTAGATTGACTATATTGTTTGTGTCAGATCATACGCTAATGCTATTGGCGTAAAAGGACCTCAGCAATCAAGATGTTGCTATATTAACACAGTTAATAATTTCTATAGGCGGAACAGTTTGAGTCTAACGTACTGAGACACTGACAGTGTGACAGAAGTGATCAGGAGGGGGCAACCAAGAGTCACCTGAATAATGCTTCCCTGTGTGTGTGCACGTGTGTGTGTGCGGGGTGGTAACAGGCAAAGAGTGTGACTAATACAGCTGAGGTTTGGATTAACTTTCCACCCTGAATATCATTCTCTTTAAACCCTCCTGACACAGTATGGTTTCTGACACACAAACACACATGCAGACACTCTCCGTATGCAAATAGCTGACTTCTAAAATGGTAAATGTTTACTGAGATGAAAGGTTTGGCTTATTTTTTCCTCTCTTAAGAGGATCCAAGCCAAAATGAGTGACTGCCAGCAATTTCTTTGTAAGTGCATGTGTGTGTGCTGGTGTGTGTGCAATCTAGGTTCATGTCATTGGAAAGGAAATGTGCAGTACTAGTGAACTGTAATTGTATCATCATTTCCACATGTATTTACCATTCCTCACCTCTGCCCTCCTTCCTTCAATAGCCTGAAAAATGAAATTCTTTAGTGTCCTTACGCCAAAGGTTAAGAGGGATATATTATAATCAGTTTGGAAAGCATTTGTTTCTTGAGGATTTTCATTTTTTCATTAGAAGTGGCAGCATGTTGGTTTAGTGGCACTGTTGCCTCCTCACAGCAAGAACGTTCCTGGTTCGACTGCACGTTGAGCCAGGTCTTTTTCTGTGTAGGGTCAGCATCTCCCAGTGCTTGTGTGGGTTTTTCCAGTATCCTCCCACAGTCCAAGAACATAGGTTTATTGATGATTCTAAAATGCTCAGAGAAGTCAGTATGGTTGTTTGTCTATGTATGTGGCTCAGGGATGGACTGGTAACCTGTCCAGGATGTACCCCTGTAATGAGTTAGGATAGCCTCCAGCACACCCCCATAACTCAGTATAGGACTAAGCGTGTATATCGAAAATGAAACATTTTCATTTGGTATGTATCTACCCAGTGGCCTCCATACTATATTAACTTGCTCCAAGCATGTTATCTTTCCGGGTATTTAGTAATGCCTACGATGAGTAAATAAGAGCTTTGGAAAGGTGAACATGCTCTTTGAAGTTATACTCCACAGCATGGTCATCAGGTATGGCTATCCATCTTTTAGGGAATACTTTCTTAAAATCAATGAAAACTGGCTCATTGGAGCATTGCACATGCGTTGCATCATGTCTGACTGTGGCCTTAAAATCTAAAGGAAAGGCCCAACAGCTGCCCCATGAACCCATCCTCAATATTCACAAATGAAGAAAAGCAGAAATTAACAGTAAACAATCTCTGTCAACCCTTTAAAGTCTGACATGAAATACTTTTTCTACATTGTGTGTATTATATACTGAAATTAAAACATCGCCAATTTTGTTATTAAGAGTATTGTAGATTATATTTCTTGCAATTTTGTCACCATAAATTTTGTAAAGAGTTCTTTTCAAACCTCTGTTTGTCTACATGACATTGCTGGGCAACAGCCATGTTAACGCCAAGAAACTGGCACAAATGGCAAGGCCTGACCCGTGGTTCTGAGACTAAGAGAACCCCAAAATGACACAAAACCCCAGCATGCTTTGGATTTTTTACACCTGTGGGTAAAATAATTTCTAACCCCCCAACTGATTTACAACCCTGAAGACCTGCTGATCTGCAGTAGCTCAGGCCAGGTCATAAATACTGCAGTTCCTCTTGCTCGTTCACTCTCATACTGACTCTCACATCATTGCATCATCTTTCCTGACCCTTTGAGCTGTAAAGGCCTCAGCTCCTCCTGTAGTGTGACAATCTGCCAGCCAAGAGCGTGACTCCACCAGCACCAGTTGTCTGAAGAAGCCTGCTGGTTGCCAGGAACCGGCAACCACATCTGCTCTCTGGCTGCAGTGCTGCAATAGACTGACCCACAGGTGTTTCGATGCCCCGTTGCACAGAAAGAGGCTTAGAGATATGATTGTGTGGAACCAGATCTCCAAGGGGTAGCATTTTTGTCCTTTGTATTTTTGGCAACTACTACTACTTTCTCGTTTTTAAGCCAGGTAGAATGATAAATTACTGCAATTTCAGTAAAAATTACTGATGGTCAATATTTATCAGCTCCAACTCACATAAGATAAGCTTTATTTACTCCATTGCTATATTTGAGCATTATATAGGAAGTAAACAAAGGGAATCCCAGCTCTGAAAGCTACAGCACTGCAGAATCATAAATCTGGCTTTACAGTGGGATTGAGCTGAAACTTAAAAGCAGTGGATCAATGTATGTGTAGATAAGTCCAGTCTGACTAATACAGCCACTGCTGCTACTCAGAGCAACAGTATACGTGAATGGCTATGAGGGTTGAGAACCTCAACTGACACACTGCCAGTTTAGGACTGTACTTCGTTCCTGGTGAAGACTACCGGCCCCATTTATTGTCACTTCATTCCATCTGTCTTAAAAACTCGTTAATGTGTCTTTATCTTATTTCAACTACACCTCACCCTCCCCCGATGCCGCTTTTGTCTCGGCAGGATAAAATGAGTTGGGCAAAGGTGAATAGAGAGAGGGCACTAGTGTAATGCAGTCAAAACAGTCTCATTAATGAAAGTCTCCTGAAGGGGTGAGATGATGTGTTTTCTTCAGCAAACCATCCATTCCCACAGAGGATGATATATTGTGCTCAGTTACAGCATATCAGTGTTGTTTCTTCTTATCCTACTATGCCCAAGAGATTGGTTCTTTTTGTTTTTATAGACTTTAAGGGTATAATGTCTACCCCGTTAAATATGGGGGAAAAATTATGCTGAAGGCTAATTGCTGTATTAACTAAAACAATGGTGAATATTGATCTTAAATCTTTAGGGTTATATGAAATATAGTTTCTACATTTAAAATGAGTGGTAAACTGATGTTTTGGTTGATTTAATACATTTACAATAAAGATATAAAAAGAAGGATTTAGGAAAATTGTACAGGTTGGTATTTTCATCTAGAAAGAAAACATCACAAAAGATAGGAACGGGTATAAAACACAAGTATCAAAGGCCCAAAAACTCAGGAACTCAGGAAAACTGATTAGATCAAAATTGAACTTTTGTCTGATTGGGAAGGATTGTATATTACTTCAGTGGTTTGTTAGTATGTTTGAGGAAATGGTTGTCTTTGATGTGTCATATTTATTCAGAGAAAACCCCAAAAAATACATTTCTAATTAGGCACGAATATTATCTAGTCATGTATTTCATTACACAATAAATTATCATATTTTCCTTAAAGATGGAATTGTTGGTGCAGAGGAAGAATGTGGATTTGTTGGAAACAATGTTGGAAACTGGAGACGTGGCTTTGATTAGGAACATTAAGTTGCCAGGGCTTTGATCAAAACACCCAGCTTTGATCAGCCCGTTCACCAGGGAAAACCTATCCCATTTGACACCTCTATAAACCTGGGGCCTAATTCCTATTAAGGTTTTTCTGCAACAGATGCATATGATGTCCTTTTATTGTAGAGTTTGATAAGAATCATTTTAAAAGGGTGTATTTTTATGCTAAATTGTCATGTTTTCCTAACCGTACGAACAGTCTGGTGAAAAGATGAGTCAATTGGTCAATGATAACAAAAATAGAGGCTCATTACTGTCATTTTTCTTTTTCTAATACACATTGTGGTTTTATGGCAAGGTAGTCCCTCACCAAAATGATATTTAGCATCTTTTTAAATTAGAAAAATATATGTTTTGAGTTGTGCGATAAAAATCTTTGTCTGACTGAGAAGATATCCCATTGAATTTGACTAAAATTTATTAGGGATAAGAAACATTTTGTCCTAAAGGTTGTTGTTCTAGTTTCTTGATCATACTTTCTTTTTTACATGGAATGATGGTTCTTCATACAGTTGAATAAACTTATCTTTTTGGACAAAAATACATGCCAAATCAACATTATGCAAAATGCATGATATTCCTTTATTATGGGATCAATGAAGTTATCAAACTCAGCCTGTGAAAATCGTTCACAATGTGCCAGACAGTACAATCTGCCGGTCACTTGATTGCCAAACTTTTCTTCAGATACTGGATGAGTTGACTAACACTTAAAATATATTCCAGTATGCAAACAGTGAAATCACACACAAGCAAATGTTTTCAGCTTGCAGAAGAACACAGATACACACAAACGCAGTAACATGTCATGCCCCAAAAAGGAAGTATTGTTAGCTCTCCATAAAACTCAGGGCCTTTGAGGGAAGCCTAAAGACAACAGCACACCTCCTACACATGCATGCATGCACACAAAATCATCAGCACCCACACAAACGCCCTCCAACCCCAGCTGGTTAAATACAGCTTAACACAGTAAGAGTGAATAGAGGTCAGCTGTCCCTCAGCGTGGTGGACGGATGCCTTAGTGACACAATATCCCTGTTGACGACATCATATAATAGAAGCTGCAGGCACACTTTAGAGCTTAGAATGGCCTCTTTTAGCTGCTCATACAAAGCTCCTTTGTGGTAATCAAAAAGAGCAGTGTAGGGTAAAATGGGGTGAAAATTATGCCATCCTGTTCAAATAATATCCAGACAATATACATGCGCTTAAAAGATTAGACAGTCATGATGCCGGACTGTAAACAGTTCTGAGAGGAGGATTTTCTCTCCCTCAGTCTCTTACAATTCCCTTCACTCTCGTCCACTCACTCTCCCCTTGTTTGTACAATTATCCACTTTGTGATTTATTTTTTTCTGAATGCCCAGATGATCCCATGCTTGGGGTTTACACTAAGATCCTGCGCATTGAGCTTAGCTAAAATCATTGAGAAGGTTATGGCTGAAAATGTCAACATTTTCCCCATTAGGTTTCAGCTATCGTTTAAAGGAAAAGAAAGAGAAAAAGAAAAAGAAAACTCCTGCTATTGTACTACCCCCATGTGCTGGTAAAGCTTGAAACAAAATTGGATGAGAACGATGAAAGTCAAGACAGAAATAATGACTCATCGTGCTTATAAGATGCTTATTGTTTGAAAGCCAACTTTTTCTTGTTGGAGAAAAGTTTAACGGAACGTCACTAGAGGAAGTGAATGCAGTCAAATCTTCTGTTTTGCAGGTGGAAGTTAATGGTAGGTGTTTGTCTCTGCAGGAGTCAAAGAACTGCCTACAGAGGGATTTGTTTCAAAGTGATCCATGTAAAAGTTTTTGTTTTCCTGAGTTTATGTACATCAGCTTTAGATGATACATCAGCCTTGAGCTATGTTAAAAGACTAGAAAGCTTGTGGTCTGAAACTGCTGCAGAAAAACTCTTTTTGAGTTTGGGTTTTAGAGTCTTCCTGTGAGATCATTTGGTTGATAAATGTGTGTCGAATTTTTTTTTAAAGAAAGTAAACAAAAGGGTGAGCAGCCCCTGGTCCTGCAGCCCAGTGAAAATCACACTGGGAAAAGCAAATGCTTTGCTTTTCCCAGTGTGATTTTTACTTGTTCTTTTTACAGTGTTATTTTGGATGTTAGAGTCAATCAGTGCTTCCAATAGTTGTGACTACCCCAGAATCACATAGTACAGCAACGAAGGAAGAGTTTGCCAGTTTTCTCACAGACATGAAGCAGATCTTATTTATTTTTCCCACTGCAGTACAAAAGGGTTTACAAGTCTTTATCATGGCAACAATTGGAAAGTTTAGTGCAGTTAAATGTCCATATGTCTCTGAGTCCTAGCAGGTGAATAGCTGGTGAGATCCTGTTGTAAAATGGTAGGAAGGTCTACAAATGGTACACAGTCTTCGCCAGGGTTTCTCCAGGACCATGCCTGGTCAAATTAGGGCCCTTAGATACATTTTGATATAGGGCCCCCTTCTTTGATGCCAATCCTTCGATGTAAATCCTTATTTTGCTGTGGTGACACTGTTGGGCAGATAAATGCTGCACATTTGGGTATGACTTGAGGCCGATACGGCACCATGTGGCCTTGCACACAGCATGTGTTCTCATTCAGGAAGGGCCACTTCAGGTTGTCTCTGATGTTTGCTGAGTAGGTTGCTGTGATTGTAGACTTTCTTAGTTTTTTTTTTGTTTTTTACCTCTTAGCTCTAAATGAGCGGTTTTGACAGAAAGCTATCATTCTGATTATCACTCAGGAAGTAGTGAGCTGAACTGTAGGTCAAGCTGTTTGTTGAAGCTCTTCCAATTTGTTGGGAAGGTACCACAAAATCGAATTTTCACTTCAAAAGGAGAAGTCTAGCTCCCAGTGGACTTGACCCTTTAAACTTGACATTTTGCATAACCACCATATTTATTTAACAGAGAAGATAGGAAAACATTGTTTTTTTGTTGTTTTTTTTTTTCCAGTTGCCATTGATTGTGTCTCATTAATACAACATCTCAATATATCAGGAATAATCACATGTAGTGAATGATACACTGCATATTAAAAACTAGAAATCTGTGATTTTAACTTGTAATATCCAGATGTAAGTATTGTCTGTATTGCAGGTTTAGCTGTACTTCGTACCTCCAGCAGATTATCCTACATTTACACAGACAGGAAGTGGGAACTAAACACACCAGGACAGACTGAATTTAGTTTTAAAACGCTATTATATGATATCATCAATATATAATGGCACAGATGCTTTTAAACAGCTGTCATTAGAGAATACAGATGGCATGCAAAGCATGATGGGTGCTTAATACCTCATTTAAACACAGGAAGGAATTATTGTATCAGACAAAGGAATTGTGCCATTAATGGCTTGGCCTTTCAAAGGCTTTAATATAAAACTGTGACATGACTCTGCTGGTCCATAAAAGGTTACAGGTTATGCTGCTCTAAAAACTAAAATAAAATGGATAAATACTCTTATGAGCCTTGGCAGACACTCATGAAGCCCACTGGGACAAGGAGGGGATCATAGTGTTGGAAAATAGATCCTGATTTTTTCATGTTGGAGTAGCCCGGTGTCCTGAGAGACACTGAACCTGTTGAGGCTGGTTCAGTCGAACCTTCTGTCGACGTTCCCCTGGTTGACTGCTTCCATACTCTGATTCTGATCCGGTTCTGGCTCTGAAGATCTTGGCTGGGTTTCTGTACTTGTCGTAGTTGAAACAGGTCATCTCGGTTTGGTTTTTATTGCTTGGTTTGGAGCTCTGTTGCTGGTTGCTGACTGGCAACCTGAGCTTTCCCCATTCACAACCCCCTTACATATGGTATAAATAACTGCATTCTGCATGTGAATTTACTCCACTTAATGGCTGTTTCTTTTATATTCGTATCCGTGGCTCACATCAGACTTGCTGTTGCTCTGACAGTGATACACTTCGAATGAAGAAAAATAGGCATTTAAATGTTTACCGACTTTGTAATGAAGCTTTTCTGTGTATGCCTGTGAACATTTTAAGTTCACTTACCTCCAAGTTGTTCAGTCTTTCTGGGTGATGAGGAGCATTATACCTGACTAGGACTGTCTGTGCCATCATTTTAGGAGACAAGCCATCAGCAGTGTGTGTTTGCAAGTTTTCAATATCTCTGTGAACCTGCAGGATGCCAAGCACTTAGTGAAGTTAATATTTCTGTCACCACCACTGCACCATTCTGTCGTGGCAGCACTTATTGGCTTTTGATAAGAACTGCACTGACTTCTTTACCTGCTCAGTGTGATGTCAGCCAAACACACACTTAAACGCACCCACATATCTGCTGAGGATGGCAGGCTTTTAAGATGCAGCAGCTGGGACACTGGGGATCAGTTTTCTGCTTGGTTATAATGATAATAAAAAAAGTTCAAATAAGTGGATGGATTTTGTGGTGGAAGGGAAACTCAAAAAAGAATCAAGGAAGGATGGAATGAAGACTGAAAATAAAGAATAATAAGACAGTAACAAAGTAAAATATCTGGGAGAATAAAAAATTACACCGTCATGCACAACTACTTTGGAGACCACAGAGGTGTTATGCATTTAAGCGTTTAATTAGGGATATAAAGATTAAGAAATGCAAATCAGAACCTGATTATAATGTTAATGATGTGATCACATTGGTATCCTGGGTCCAGTTAAAATATACCATAAACTGGTCAAAGGTCTGATTCTGAAGTTAAAACACTAAAAGTTTTGCTGCACGTCCCACACTATCAGTGAGCTGCCCAATCCCCAGCAGACGACATGGTAGTGGATAGCTGAGGCTACCACACAATCATAAAGGCCTTAGCAGGGGAGAACAAAGGACCAAAGTCTCCACTGAAGGTGGAGGCCACAGAGACATGACAGTTTTATCCTCCCAGATGGTCGGCCTGTAGGTGAACTGCAGCAGATCCATCCATTGATTTATTTATGTCACTAAATGCACTCATTCCTTTCAAATATAAACTACAGGATGTGTTTGTATGAGTGGAGCTCTTAAGTATTTGCAACATTCCCCCAATGGAGCAGTTGCTCAGCTGTGAATGCCTACACAAGGCCATATCCCAGGAACATCCCGCCAGCCTGGTGGTTGACACCTCTAAATCATAAATACACGTCACTTCAGATGTTTCCCAATCAGAATGGCATCAAATTGTGTTTCCTAAAGAGAGTTCATTTTGATTTGACTCAAAGACTTGGAATTGCATGAATCCCGTGGGATTTTTCACTGGACTATGAACTCTGAAGGCGACGCATCAAAATTAAGACTTGGGTGGAGTCAAACAGGCTCACGTTACCCCGGCGTTGGCTCCCCGTATCACTTTCGCTTTCTGAGGTTCTGTTTAATGCTTTTAAGAGTCTTAATGATCTTGCTGATTTGTGATTGGGGGCCGTGTCACTGATCACACGTTTTCTCGTTGATAGGCTTTAAGGGTGCAGGAGGCGGGGCGGGCTGGTGGATGGGTGAGTGAGCTCTGCTTTTGTTTTTTGTTAAGCACTTTGAGTTGTATTTTATTGTACACAAAGTGCTATACAAATAAAGTTTGATTTAATTTGTGGTTGTTTTGGAGCTGCTCACCGAGCGTGTTTTTTTCCAGAGTTGATTATTTCATTGCTGCAATCAAGTTTTACCTCCCAGCTGATAGCAGCCATTTTTAGCAGCTGGTCGCTTGTGTCGGTTTTATGTGATGAACTGTGTGAGCTCCCTCTCTCCCTCTCTCCCTCTCTCCTTCTCTCCCTCTCTCTTTCTCTCTCGTTCTCTCCCCCTCTCCCTCTCTCCTTCTCTCCCTCTCTCCTTCTCTCCCTCTCTCCTTCTCTCCTTCTCTCCTTCTCTCCCTCTCTCCTTCTCTCCCTCTCTCCTTCTCTCCCTCTCTCCTTCTCTCCCTCTCTATCTCTCCCATTTGGTGCACAGTGTAAATTATTTCTGATTTTCCTAAAAAAAATCATGTCTTCTGTTGTTTCTGTTCCAGATAAAACTACATCATTATGTGTAATATGTTGCTGTGGATGACCTATTTTCAATCATTGTCTCTACCAATGAATTGCAATGACTTTGCAAAGGTTGCTGAGATGAGCAGTTAACAAAATGCTCTTTTATTTAATCGTGCACAGACAGAACGTACTGCACAGTCGTAGCTGGTTATCATGCACGTGAACTTGGTTGGTCTGCACCCAACCTGCAGGAGAGCACCTCACATGCACACAGGTCGACCCACGCCCACTCTGTTCTACCAACCACCAGAACACTGCTGATTGACATGACCTGCAGTGCAGTGATTGACAGGGAGAGAAGGAGACAGGACAGCTGCAGGCCTCTAACTTTCTTCTTCTGAAGCCGTAGCATCTGCAGTGTGTGTCGTGGTTTTGGGTTTATATTGGTTCCTGTTTTACTTGTGTTTGGTTACAAGTTTCTATTGTGTTGTATCACACCTAAGGTTTCATGATGGGAACCAAAGACTGTCATCAGAAGATCTCTGATGCTCCCAACCCCACCCCATCACAGATGCCACTTACCAGAAATAACTCCATGTCAGTGTCTTAGAACTATATCTGAGCCAGATCCAACAGCCCAGTTGAATATACCACAGATTTAAGCACAGAACACTGATCAAACGTTATTCCAGAGTTCATTTGAAGTTTTATCATGAGGAGGTTTTTATAAATATATATATATATATATATATATATATATATATATATATATATATATATATATATATATATATATATATATATATATATATATATATTTGTGTTTTGTGCAAATCTAGGGGTCAGTACCAGGATGTTTATGAAGTTTTTGATGGATTCTTCTTGCAAACATATAAAGATGTGTAGTTTTTGTTGTTTTTTTTTTTTTTTTCAAAAATTCTCCAACATTCTCAATTGAACGCAGGACAGGACAATCTAGTACCTGACTTCTCTTGTTTTCAGCCTTTTGCAGAATGTAGTTTTGTATTGTCTTCTTTAAACAAAACGCATAGATCTCCCTGGAGAAGCATCAGCTTTTACAGCAACACTTGTTGCTGTGAAATCTCAATGGAGTTTAAATGATGCCACGACAGAAGTGGACACGAGCGTCTGTCCAAACAGCAACAAGCTCAAAAGCCGGGCTTTTTGGACTTAACGGTCTGGATTGTCCTTTTTATAATTTCTGACAAAAAATCTTGAATAGTGTTTCATCATGATTCAGTGATTTCAGCTTTTGTTTTCTTACCGTACCTCTGTATGGTTGTGCTTGACAAAGTTCTCCCAGGCATCTCCTTGCCCACGTGGTCATCCCAGCTATTGATGAATAACAGTTGTTGCAGTCCCCTCTGAGGGATTAGAGATTACAGGTGAAACGTTTAAACTTGCAACCTTGGCCTTTGTGTGTTTAATATCAGTATTATTTTTTATAAATGGTTAATATCCAAATTCTTTCCAAAACCTCTTTAAGGGGCTTTAATCTTAAAGATTCCCATGACTTTCTCAAGCATCTGTTGACAAAGCAGTGTGCTCATCTTTGTTTCTCAAGGACTCAATGCTGCTTTTCTTTCTACTTATTTTAAGAATTGTCTCTAATTTATTTATTTATATATCTATTTGTTCATTCATCCAGTGTATTAACCTTCTTAATAGCAGTGCTCCAGTACCAACTTTTTATGGAATGTGTTTTTTGCTTGTCTGAAATGTTAAAATTAACAACTTAAAATAAGTTGATAAGGGAATTGAGATCAAATATCTTGTGTATGTACTGCCTCCAGAGAACTAAAACTCAAGTATAAGAAACACTTTTTTATCTTTTTATTTATTTATTTTTTTCATATTGTTTTACTTTTTCAGACCTAAAGTTGCACTCTTAATGGATCCACTGGGAAAATAAAGCACATGTACATTTATCTATACGATCTGCTGTTTGTTACAAAATCTGCGTTTCATTTAGGCAGATATAAACATCCAATTAAACAGAAAAATCAGAAGAGAACTTGTGCTACATACTTGCATAGATGGAGATATCCCATATACACAAACGAAGGCACATGTTCACACTCGCATCACCGCATCCCTGCAGATTTCCTCTCCTCCTCTTCAGTCGCGTTGACAGCCTTTAGATAAATCACTCGTCGGAGCAGCAAGCAAGTGAGTTGGCTGTTCTACCAATTATTTTAATGAGAACATAAGCTCACTCAATTCATCTGAGCTGCGTTCAAAGTACCCCCCTCAGGGAAGACAAAATCCTGCTGCTTAAAGAGTTTAGCTGGCTCTTTTGTTTTGCCTTAGAAAATTGGTTACGAAACAAAAAGCTGTTTTGTTTACATGCCAGATTTACTGGGATGAGAAGTGTTGCTGCAGAACTCTGCAAAAGATACATCCTGATGCATACTGAGTGTGGAGCTGCTGCCAAGGAGTTTGTTGGAGGTATCAAACTTCTACATATCGCGACATTGTTGATGAGCTTAAACATAGGAATCTCAACGGAACAGCTCTGCAGGAACTGAACCAGGATCAGCTCCTCCCAGCAATCCTGCAGATGTGCTTGTGTTTCTAAACTTTTGATTGCTGCTGTAAAACTGTTTTTTTTTTTTTCTTTTGGTTTTTTTAATGAATTACATCAATCTAATGTCAGAATGATTCATTGGAAATCTAAATGTGGTAACGGCATTTACACTCACGTCTTAATACGTGACCAGATGTTTGAATAATCAACCTTTTTCAAATGAGCAACATTAGAACCGCAGCTACAAGAACCGCCAGCTACAAGAACCTCCAGCTACAAGAACCTCCAGCTACAAGAACCGCAGCTACAAGAACCGCCAGCTACAAGAACCTCCAGCTACAAGAACCGCCAGCTACAAGAACCTCCAGCTACAAGAACCTCCAGCTACAAGAACCGCAGCTACAAGAACCGCCAGCTACAAGAACCTCCAGCTACAAGAACCGCAGCTACAAGAACCGCCAGCTACAAGAACCTCCAGCTACAAGAACCTCCAGCTACAAGAACCGCCAGCTACAAGAACCGCCAGCTACAAGAACCGCCAGCTACAAGAACCGCCAGCTACAAGAACCGCCAGCTACAAGAACCGCAGCGTCTCACAGACCGTCAGTTATAATTCCATTGTTAGGGTACAGTAAGTGGAAAAATGTATTTTAACACTTTTGTTTTCCTTTATATTGTGTGTGTGTGTGTGTGTGTGTGTGTGTGTGTGTGTGTGTGTGTGTGTGTGTGTGTGTTGGGGGGGACTAAAGTAACTGAGACTTTTGTTTCTTTTTTTATTTCTAATTTGTTGCTGATTTATGCCATTAATTTAAATATATTTATATATATTAAGTTTCACATTACATAAAACATGTTCATGGGACCAGCACACTCCTCAAAATGTACTTTAACAAACATAATATATAACAAACATTTAAAAACTTGGATGAACTGTTTCTTTTGATTCTGATGAAATGTATTGGGTTTATAGTAATTTTACTATTTTTGTAATTGCTTTTTTGTGTTTGTGTTAGGATGATGATGATCCTTTTTATTATAGCGATGTCATCGCTGTCAATAATTATGATTCGAGCAAATTCCAGGCTAAATAACTTATTATAAGGTTGACTCTAATTTCAAACACTTTATTGATGAGGGGATTCAGTAAATGTCCTTGTCCCTGAATGTGGCCCTGCAGTAGATGGGGGCCCGTCCTCAGTGTACCCCCGCTTGGCATCAGGTCCAGCAGATCTGTGTGACTGAATAGGAATATGCAGGTACAGATAATAGTTGGAAGTATTTTTATCACGGATTTGAAATAAGTTTGAACGTAACGTAGTTGATTTCAGGTCAGCTTTACTTGAATCTGCTGGGTGAGTGCAGGCTCCGCCTTTGAGGTAGTTTCAGCGTGCTCTTCTCAGAACGATCAATTACTGTGACCAAAATGAATTTTTAGGAATTCAGAGGAACAAATTTCATCAAGAACCTTTTTAAAGGGAATCTTTACTTTTGGTGCAGTTGGAAATTTGAAGAATTTCCATCTATGATTCTCAGAATGTGTTCTTTGAAGAGCATGACTTTAAATGTTTTTGTAAAGGCTTGCAGACTTGTTCACTTGTGGTTTAGAGTTAACAAAGTCCAGACCCGTTATGAAAGCCATAAAATGTGTTAGTTTGGTGCAGAATTTGTGGTTAGATTTGAATGGCAGAAGTAAACATCGATGTGACCGCTGCAGACAGACAGACAGACAGACACACGTGCACACGTGCACATTCGTGCATTTCCTCCCATTGCCATGCTTGTTAAAGATGTTGTGGTCTGTACCAGTCCTACAAAAGACCAACATGCAGCGTTGCGTGTAATGGGAGTTTTGGATGCACTTCATCCTCACATAGACTTGTGATAATCCAGTAAATGATTTTGCACATCACAGACTTGGTCATGATGTTGAACTGATATGAATGTTTATTGTGGCCTTGAGCTTAATATCAAATATTTATTCAAACTGATTCAAAACAAACAACAAAAAAGACTCCTGCTACTCTTTCTGGGATTTCATCCACAAAGATAGTCTGAAATTTCTCTTATTTTTTTGTTCTGGCTTTTAAATTTGTTCGTACATCTTGCACAAAACCTTTAAAAAGAATCTTAGTCCATATCACATGAATATAAAAACAGTAACACTCATGCACGCACCTCAACTCAGCACCTGTGAGAGATGCAAAGATCAAACCGGAGCAGAGGCAGGAAAAAGCTGACTGAAAACTGCGAATAACAGTCCTTGAACATCTTTTTATTGTCTCTCCCAGATGATAAAGACATCAAAATAAAAGAGAAAAAAAGCAACCACAAGGGTAAGCTTAGATGCAATGACAGCAACACATTTAGAAATAGAATAAAATCACTTGTGCTGGAAAATGTGGACAATGCAGAGAAAAGTGACCCGACAGCAAAAAATGAATTAGAGAAAAAATCCAGCTGAGCGAGTGAAGGATGATAATGAAGGGGAGCAAAGTTTAAAGACTGGGTTTGCCATCCTACTGTTGATGTGAGATGATTAGGAATGGGGGAACCCTGTGGAATGGTTCATTAAATTCAGGATATTTTGGGGAGTCTGAAGTAATCCCTGACCTTTTTCAGGACTATAAACAAGGACAAGGAAAAGGAGAAGAGCGAATCTCCTCATTATGTTTTTCCCCATCTCCCCCTCATGTGGCACTTTTTATCTACATCTTCATGTCTCTATTTACTCCCCCCATATCAATCTTTTGATCTCCGTACCTTCATTATTTCTCTGTCTCTCCTACCTTCTTCCACCTTCCACGCCCTGCTGCAGTCACCTTTCTTATTCTGTTTATCCTCATCTTTCTCCCCCTCATCTCGCTCCATTTGTGACTGCATCTCCTCTCCTCACCCCTCTTCTCTTCTGTAGTTCTTCTAATCCATAAGGACTCTCATAATGACAGCATGCAGATTTCAAAGGCCTTGCAGGTTTCACGCTGAATTAGCCAGTTAAGAATAAACACACACACACACGCACACACACACATCCATGAATAAATGAGCACACATGTGTTGACGGGTCGCCAGCTAATGAGGCAAACGCATCAGCTGCTAATGAGGAGCAAAAGGCTGACACCACCTTGTAGTTTAACGACATCTGCTAATCAAGAATGAAAGTACACACTTTCTCACACACACTCCAGGGTCTGGTTTTATCATAAATTCTTTTGATTTGTGATCGTCATTGAAAGAGTCACAGGGGGGCATCGCTGGGTGAAATTAGGAGTGATGGAGTCACTGGGAGATGAGGAAAGGGAGGCGAACCGAGGAGGCATTGGTCATGTTTGTGAGTGGGATTGAAATGGGCTCGCAGGGGTTTATGTTGCAAATGTGTCGAAAAACGAAGAATATGTGCATGTACAATCAGCTGCAAAATGACCACTTCCTCTTTTACTGTGCACTCAAACAGGAATGCTGCAACAACACTTTCTATTGTGTCATATCAATAAAATAAACAAATTTGTTCCCTCTAGGTACATGAGTAAGCTTTGTGGTTTGACAGTGTGACAATGCCACCTGAAAAGTCAGTGACTCATATTATGTACAAATATACCCCCTAACCTCTTCCTCTCCACGAGTGCTGAGTTGTAAAGTTTAATAGCTCGGTAGTTCGGGTAACAGAGGAGAATCCAGCCCTTCTAGTTTTGCTCCTGGGGAGGAGCAGCTGTCACGGATCAGGCTTCTCTTTGTGTTAATGAGAGTAGGCAGAGGGTGGCTGACGTCATCTATGAGGGTCAGAAGTTTGTCCAACGTTCTCTTCCTGCAACTGTCACCAGAGTCCAGCTTTGTTCCAACCACAGAGCCAGCCCATCTGATCAGTTCATCCAGCCTGGAGGCGTCCTTGGATATTCTACACCCCCCACAACACAGAAAATGACTCTGCAGATGTTAAATGAGCACAGTCTTCTGATAAAATACAGCCTGCTCTGGCCCCTCTTATACAGGTGGTTTATGCTGCAGGACCAGTCTAGTTTCTGGTCCAGCAACAGCCTGTGGTACTTGTAGTTTCCTATAACCACAACCTCAGTTTCCTCTAGCAGAACTTGTCAGTGATATAGTTTGGACTTCCTATAACCAGCTCTTTAGTCTTTGATGTTTGAATGGTTCATATGACACCAAACAACAAATTCTCTCACAGGGCTCCTGTACTAATCCATCCATCTTCTTCTGCTTATCTGAGGCTTGGTTGCAGGGACAGTAACTCAAACAGGGCAACCCAGACATCCCCTTTTGTGGCCACTTCATCCAGCTTACCCGCAGGGATCCCAAGATGTTCCCAGGCCAGTCAAGAGACATAGTTCCTTCAGTGTGTCCTGGATCATGTCCTGGGTCTTCCTCAGGGTCTCCTCCCAAAGGGACACGCCTGGAAGACCTCACCAGGTAAGTGTTCAGGAGGTATCCTCAACAGATGCCCAAGCCACCTCATCTGGCTCCTCTCTTTGCAAAGGAGCAGTGGCTCTATTATGATCCCCTCCCGGATGACTGAGCTTCTCACCCTGTCTCTACTTGTTTCCACAATCTTTGTTCAGTCAGTACACAAAGCTTGTGACCATAGGTGAGGGTAGGAATGTAAACAAAATGTTAAACTCACCATGACAGACCAATAAGCCTTCGGTGCAGAGTCTGCTCGACCGCCAATGCTGCACCGATCCACCTAAGAAACTTACACTGCATTTTTCTATTACTAGTGAGCAAAACCCCAAGACACTTCTTACTTACTTACACTCCTCCGCACGCAGGATCTGATCCCGACCTGGACGCATGCCATCCTTATCTGACTGAGCACTATGGTCTCGGATTAAAAGGTGCCGATTCTCATCTCAGCTACTTCACATTTTGCTGCGAACCACTCCAGCGAGCGTTGAGGGTCCTGGCCTGATGAAGCCAACAGAACCACATCATCTGCAAAAAGCAGAGGCCCGGTTCTGAGGCCACCAAACCAGACCCCCTCTGCTCCTCGGCTGTGACTAGAAATTCTGTCCCTAAGAGAAATGAACAAAATCAGTGATAAAGGGCAACCTTCCCCCACAAGAAATATGTCAGACTTAGAACTGACAATGTGGTTTAAGCTCTGACACTGGATGTAGAGGGACCACACAGTCTGTACAAGGGATTCAGGCACCCCATCCTCCTGGAGTAGGGAATTGCTGCTGACCAAGGTGTCAGATGTCATATCCTTCAACGTGACATTACAGATTACAATAACAGACTTTAAAAAATGTATGATTTCTGTGAGGTAGCCGCCAATCCATGTCACCAGGCGGGGAACTACTTGCATCCTTATTTGTGTTTTGTGTAGCATATGGAGCTTGATGATGTAGGAAGCAATAGAAAACTCCAAAAAGAGGATCCTGACAGTGTTGCTTATCTTATCAAGGTAGTGGGCTCGGTGAAGGAGGTACAGGATAGCATCCTCAGGACCAACATTTATCTGACAGGCAAACTGTAGGGGATCCTGGATATGCTTTACCTGGGGCCTGAGGAGGAGAAAAAGATCTCACATCTGATGAAGACAATGGCGTGGAAATGCCACTGGTCGGCAGTCATTCGGCTCACTGGGCTGGTTGTTTTCTGGAACTGGATCGATGCAGGATGTCTTTCCTATGCTGGGCACTCTCCCAAGCTGTAAGCTGAGATTGAAGATGTTGGAGTGAGTTTTGAACTGTTTTATGACTTTATGGAATTAAATTTGTATTGAAAAAAAAATGATAAAAACATTTTAAAGACTTTTTTAATGGGGCTATTGAATTTTTATATATATATTTATATATTGCTGGTTTACAACTTCAAAAACTCCAGATGTTTATATTGTGTGTGTGTGTGTGTGTGTGTGTGTGTGTGTGTGTGTGTGTGTGTGTGTGTGTGTGTGTGTGTGTGTGTGTGTGTGTGTGTGTGTGTGTGTGTGTGTGGGCATTGTAGTCTATATGTGCTCCATGGTGAGTTTAAAACCACTATCTCCTCACTGCAGCTGGATCGAGCAGAGATTGGACCAGACCTATAAATACTCTGAGACGCACATGCAAGTACACACACCATAAATACACTTTGACGCCGAGCTTCAGCTCAGTCTGCTCTGCCAAACCTGATTAAAGAGGAAATAAATCACCATAACACACACATTTAAACATATACGAATCCATGCACCTGAACCCAAACACGCGAATACAGAGGATGCACAGGTACCGGGCTCTGAACTTGACTCTCACAGGAATAAATCTGATTTCAGTTGAAGTAAATGTCTGTACTGGTTAAAAACATGTCAAATCAGTTTGATTAAAATGTGTAAAGGATGTCAGGTTTTGCCCAATTTACAAAAAGTAAGAGAATAAAACTAAATATTAGTCCACATAAAGAGTAGACTTGTGCAAATCTAAGTATCATATATTACCAAAACAATAATGACTTATTCACTGGTAAAGCATGTAAAGCATCAGTACAATACAAAAATGCAATTATCACGCTGATGGATGAAATATTTTAAAGTAGGCATCTTGCAACAAGTTATCATGAGCAGGAATAATGAGTTTATGTTCACACTTTACGTCTGTTGGATTTAACTCGACACAGACAGAAGTGTCAGATGTCAAAAATCGTGCGCATTATAGATAATTGTAATCGCTGCCCGCATCAATCATTTTTCACAAATGACATTTTCACCTCTGCAGCCTTCTAAGGAACCAACGTTGGCGCTGAACTTGGATGACTGCTGTGGTTTCGTTTGTACGCTGTTTACTGGTGGGACTGTCGTAACCTCATTAGCCTGAGCCTTGTTAATTAGCATTCTGCTCTTGGGTACACACACACAACAATAAGTGATCATTATCACCATTTATTTAAATAATGAAGCAGCAAAGGCTTTGTTTAGGCAAACAAAAGGTCATAAATTAGCAGAGAAAAGACAGTTTGTCTTAATGTGGGTATGACCCAAAAGCAAGACTATGTTTACAGTTGTTTACCAATAAATGCTTTTTTTAAATTTATTAATTTTGTTTCTCTTATACCCATAACAATTATCAGTCGGCTCTACAGTTATGAAGTAGGATGAGAGTGGTTTAAAGGTTAAACCTCTTCTCCCCTGCCCTTCCTCTCTATTTACTGTCAGTTGTGTGAAACTGCCCAGAGCCACAATGGAGCCTCAACTCATTTCATTCAGCTTAATTTCCTCATGTCCTTTTGTCCGCGTGTGGCCACTGTAGGAAGAAAATAAAGGATTATATGGCCACTGATACGATATAAAATGCAGGGCACTTGTGGGCCCTGTAGCGTGTTGAACGTGGGCAGACCAAAGAAAACTGTGATCTTCGGTGGGAATCCCGGATGGAGACTGAAAACAGCAAATGTGTTGTGGGTGCCGTAGGAATGAAACTACCAGGGTACCCAACATTTGGGCCCCTCTGGACCCTACATGGGTCCGTTATTCACGTTACTCTCGTTCCAACCAACATGATCATTTCGGAGTTCTGTGGAATAAACCTGGATGTCTCCACCCGCATCTACACACGGGGACCCACATGCTCGTGTTTTCTACGTCGGTGAGACATTAGAGGTCGCACTTCTTTGCTGTTGTTGCCCGACTGGCGCTGTAAGTTACTCTCTTTTGTTAGGTAGTGAGTATACACTTGAGAGAACAAGAGACACTACTTATGGTTTGCACCATCATTTCATCTTACAGCACTTAACTCTGGCTCTGCATCCCATTCTTTCTTCTTTGAGTCTCCAGTCTTTCCTCAAACAGTGTGTTTGTGTAGCACACTGCTAGGAGCTGTTCCCGTTGTGGAAACGGTGGAGATGTGACTGAATGCATCTTCCCCCGACATTTCTGTGAGTGGGCCAAACATGAACAAAAAGAAAACAACCAACCTTGCTAAGAGCATATCCATACTTGTTCAGGAGCCAGTGAAGAAAGAACAAAAACATAACAAAGGAAAAGCACTCACAAAGGAGGAAGAGGCTGCAGTAGCCGCGCTGCTGCCTGTAAGCGGCACCAGAAGTGTCAGGATTCAGTGACAGAGCTCGGTTTTTGTTTGTGTGCCTCTGATTGGAGCTTCAGTGCACGCTTGCTTGCACCGCTGTAGCGGTGGAGAGTCAGTGTTTCAGTGTGATAAGGGAACAACACCTCTGAATACTAACAGGATGATTGAAGATGCTGGTAATTAGTGTCTTGGCTTCGCCTTGGAAAGGTATCTGTTAGCACGTCACGTAAAATAATCTGCCTCTCGTGTGTGTAGGTAGTGTTTTTAAGTGGGCGTGCACATCAGTGTGTTCAGCTCGGTGTGCGTTCATTTCAGCTGGCTCAGGTGTCTTCAATTAAATCCTACATTGTTAATGTTTTTGGGAATCGTTTGTTTTTGATCCTGCAGTATATGTGCAAAAGCACATCAGTAGTGTAAAGACAGGCGCAAATGTGCCATTGTCACATTTGTGGATCTTTCCAGTTTTGTTTTACTTCTTGGCCTCTTTACTTATTTATCTTTCTGTCTCTCGTCCTCACTTGCACGCACACACAAACTAATCTCTTTTCACATTAGGACACAGCGTGTAAATGTGCCACTCTGCTGTGCGCAAAGATTTAAATTAAGTTCTGGATGTGGTCCTGAGCAGAAATGCATCCAGCTGTCAACAGTCAGCTCCTTTTTCCTCAGAGACGCTGGAAACAAAATGTTCCTGTCTCAAAATGTCCTTCACTGCAGTTTGACTTATGTTTATAGGTTGATTCAAGTTTTTACAACTAACAGAGAAAAATAAGGGTGCAAAAAAACAAAAAAATCTATTTAGACTCTTCTTTTTATTTGACATTTTTCTTTTTCAAGACTGAAACAACCACAGAACAACACTTTTAAGATAACTAAAAGGCACAATTAAATTTTTTTTCCTTTTTATTAAGAAGCACTTATATATCGTTTACACTGCTTTTGAGTCTCCAGATATTTATAAAATCTAAAAAAAAAAGAAAAACATTTTTTTCATCCACAAAGTCATGATTACATTGACTGTTTTTGTCTTTATTACCATTAAGGAATGAAAAGGATTCAGGTTTGGTTGAGCAAAGGCCACAGTCTGCACACCTGCATCACGTGACTCCATGCAAGCACTCTGTCAGCTGTGTATTGATTTCTTGGGAAAACATTTATTTCGAAGCACCAATTAAGCTGTTGTCTACATAAGTAAAGCTGCTCATAATTAGTAAACTGCCTGAGGCCATTTCCCTTTTTCATATCTGCTCTTTCACTTTATTATCTATGTGCATCAACTACAGCAGCGCCAAGACTCAGCATCAGCCGGGCAGAAACTCCACAGTTGTCATTAGACAGAGACGTCTTACTGTGCTTAGTACGTGTTAAATATTTACCCCCACAGGAAGTAGAAACGGAATTGGCCTCATTCGCAATCGGCAGTGGCTTTTCAGTTGGAATCGGGACGGAACCGGATGCCTTCCCTGGACGAGGAGGAGAAAATAAAAAAATAAAATCAGCTCTTCTGCAAATGCTCTCAGACCTATCCACCTGGACAGTCTATCGCAGAGCTACATGCAAGGCAAACAACCGTGCACATTCACACTCACGTCCACAGGCAATTTAGACTTATCAATTAACCCACCCTGCATGTTTTTGGACTGTGGGATGAAGCCACAGTCCCCGGAGGGAACCCACGCAAGCACGGGGAGAACATGTAAACTCCACACAGAAAGACCCCCACCCAGGAATCGAACCAGGAACCTTGTTGCTGTGAACAGTGCTGAACACTAAGTCACCGTGCTGCCATACATCAAAACATGACATGCATAACACAGTGAAATGCATTACTGACTGTAATGACCATGTAATCAAGTACTGTAATTGACTGCTTGAAGTCTGGAGCTCATGAACATCTCTGAATTTCCACGTTCCTCCCTGCACATCTTCTCCCAAACCTTCGCTGCAGTTGCCTTCTTGTTTGTGACCTTTTCTGGAATCAGTTTTCTTTCGACCATGTTTGACCATATTACCAGTGGTTTGTATCTTTTTTTATTGTCCAAATACTTTTGAGCCCCTGAAATTTGCAGTATTTTTCTAAAGCTTTACTTTAAATTAGAGGTAAAAGTTTTCAGTTTGATCACATCTTGATGGTTTTCTGCAAATCCATTGCACTGGTGTATGAAGATATGTAGCTGTAGTTAAGCTAGTCAAGCTATCACTTTTTTTTCTACGTTTTTCTCTCTCACACTTGTTTTAGCCTGTACACTTTTTTCATTTATTGCACTTTATTTAGGCCATTGAGCATTCGTAAACGAGATGGGCCTTATGCACTATAATCCCAAAAAAGACTGTAAAGGAAGACGTTGGTGGCCAACATGTCTCACTATTTAATCTGCAAAAGGATTCAGTATATATATCTATATATATATGTGTGTGTGTGTGTGTGTGTGTATATATATACGTGTGTGTATGCAGTCGTAGAGAGAAAGTGTTCTAGTGTCTTTTTTCTCCATGTCCTGTTTAAATTGGTCACTCGGTAGGCAAACGTTGACCAGTTATGCTTCACAAGCTAATCATTATAGAAGGTTCAACTGATGCTGCAGCAGCAGTTATCAGCAATATAAGATGTGTATTGTGCACAGAGGTGGAGTAGTCCCATAGGAGTGCAGTGATTGTGATGTTTTGTGCACTGACTGTTGGTCTGCAGTGAGTGTACTCGGCCCACATCAGAGCTCAGAGTGGTTATGTGTTTACTCTGAAAATCTCATCTCCTCTGAATCAATACTCCATTTACCACAGGACTCGAGCTGAGTAAGGAGTGCTATGCTGCTGTCCTGTTGCCCTCCCCTTTCTTCTCGCCTCTTCCTCACCTGTTTCTGCCTGATTTTATTTTGTTCTTCATTTATTTTTTATTTTTTAAATCCTCTACATGGTTTCTCTTTTCCCCAGCTTGTGTCCCTGTTTTGTGCTTTACCTTCTTCCTCTTATTTTGTCATCTTTTCAACACTGATTTTTTTTAACCTCATTCTTTTTAACTCATTTAATAGAGAATTGACTACCTCCACATTCTTTATCTCCTAACTTTTTTCTTTCTTTTTTCCACTGTCATTGCTTCATTCTTCAGTTTTATATTTTCACCAGTCAATTTCACACAGAATTTGGCGTATAGAGACGTGGTGGAGATCCAGTCGGTGTTCCACCCCTACATTAACAACGGCCCATCAAGGCAGAATATTGCCTCCACTATATGTGCTTTTGTAAAACATTAACCAAGTCCCTCATGAAACAGAGTGCTGAATAAATTGTAAAATGAGTTTAAGTGTCTACCTGGCTGTCAACCCAGTTTGCAGCCACCGTTGTGCCCTGTTACACCTTTCTCAATCACCCATTCACACTGCTGTTAGTGAAACTTCACACAGCAACACAGAGGTGGAAAATGTTACACTGTTCTGGCTCTGTTCATTTCACAAAGCACAGCAAGGTGTGACAAAGGTGATACATAGGCACTACAGGGGCGTGACAAAGGTGGGACAGAGGCGTGACAAAGGTGGGACAAAGGTGGTACAGCGGCGTGACGAGGTGTGACAAAGGTGGTACAGCGGCGTGACAAAGGTTGCACAGTGGCATGACAAGGGTGGTACAGAGGTGTGACAGAGGCGTGACAAAGGTGGTACAGCGGTGTGATGAGGTGTGACAAAGGTGGTACAGCGGCGTGACGAGGTGTGACAAAGGTGGTACAGCGGCGTGACAAAGGTTGCACAGTGGCATGACAAGGGTGGTACAGAGGTGTGACAGAGGCGTGACAAAGGTGGTACAGCGGTGTGATGAGGTGTGACAAAGGTGTGAAAAAGGTGGTACAGCGGCGTGACGAGGTGTGACAAAGGTGTGACAAAGGTGGTACAGAGGTGTGACAGAGGCGTGACAAAGGTGGTACAGCGGCATGAGGAGGTGTGACAAAGGTGGTACAGCGGCGTCCGAAGTGTGACAAAGGTGGTACAGCGGCGTGACAGCGGCGTGACAGCGGCGTGACAGCGGCGTGACAGAGGCGGTACAGCGGCGTGACAGAGGCGTGACAAAGGTGGTACAGCGGCGTGACAGAGGCGTGACAGAGGCGTGACAGAGGCACTACAGTGGCATAATGAATTGGCTTTTGAACAGGGCTTTTGTTTCCTTAGTCCTTTTCCTCTGTTCATTCACTTTGTTGTTTTTCCTCTTTGTTTCTCCAACCCTCCACTTATTAAAATTTGTTCTTATTTTCTACTTCATTGGATATTTTACATCCTACACACTTCTTACTCATTTGTCTCTTGGCATCTCTTCTTCTTTTACTGTTAACATTTTTTTTCTTCCACATTTGACATCTATTTTGTTTTGGCTTCCTTTCATCTGTATATTTCCTCTCCATTCCTCCCTCATCCTTCCATCCATTCCTGCTGCTCTCCTGTCTAAAACCAATTTCACCGTAGGTTGGGTGGGGTTTCTGCGCTGCATGTGTTTTTGAGAGTAAAGCGACAACTGTATTAACCACTTGGCCTTTTTCCTCTCAATTTATCCATCGCTCATGGCGAGAGAAGCGAAGCAGCTAAATCACATTGTGCCATTAATTTAATTGGCTTGTAATTGACATTTTAAATGCTTCACATTTAAATGAGCTTGCCCAGTGTCGCATTTGGAAGTCAAAGACATGCTGGAATTGATTAAATCTCAGCAAAGCAGCAGTGGAAAATTGAAGGCCTCACAGAAAAACACAGTGCATCCAATACTGTAACAGAGCCATGAAGAAGTGAGGGCTTTGCTGAAAGAGAGGAAGGGATAAACAAGCACAGCTATAGATGGAGTATGAGAAATTGGAGTTGAGACTGTGCAGATATAGGGAGGCAGCATAAGGCAGGTCAGATGTTGGTTATCTGCCTCTCCCCAGATGTTAAAGAGGTTAGAGATCATCTGTCATGTAGCTTTTTCCTCCCAGTCAATCCCCCCACATGCTGTTGGTTCAGGAGGACTCCTGCATAGCTTCGGGTTAATGATACTCCGTCCACAGCAGCCGTCCAAATGTCAAGCTTTTTTTTCTGGTTTTGTTACACAAAAAGACAAATTCTAAACACAGACATTCAAACTTAACGACTGAAAACAAAATAACATTTCCTTTTGGGTGTTCTGAGTGAAAGTGCTTGCCTTGGAATTCCAAAAATACTTTCCTTCACTGTGGGAATTTTACCTTTTTTTCCCTCTTTCTCTTTTTTATGCAGAGAAGGAAATTTTGAACACTGATATTCATTTTTTTGTAAAAGCAGGGCAGCCAGTGGCCTATTAGGTTAATTATAACGATCTGATTTTCTTTGCCGCCTGCCAAATTAATTACAAAGGGCTTTAATTATATAGGGCTATATAGAGCTTACTGTTTACGCAGGAAGTTAAAGTGACACAAAGGACATGTCTTGTTTTTTCTTTACTTTCTGTAGTCTATCCACGCGCCACTGAGCCGAACAGCTGGATTTGGGTCGGGATAGTTCCAGCCCGGACCTAGCCTGCATTCCTGCCGGCGTGTTGGCTGGAACATCGCAGCTGCACAGTCTGAGAAGAACAACGACAGCAAGTCAGGAAAAGACAACAGCAAAATGAATTAATGAATTAACGAATGCTGTATTTTGAACAAATCATAATGATAATATTAAAAATAATACCAGTAACAATGGCAAGCCATTCAAAGAAGAGTAATGAGAAGCAAAGCTTCTTTGAGCCTCACGGCGCACTAAGGGTCGCAGACACTGCCAGCACGCTGGGTTTAATTCATCCCTTCTCCACGAATGAATAATCATCTTTCACTTCCCGCTGGAGTTTCACCATAATATATATATATATATTATAATAACAACATGCAAAGTATATACACAGAAACAAATGTATACACATACGTAAACTTGTGCACACACAGACATGCATACACGACATATGTACACCCGTTCATGCTTAGAAATTGCTTTATTTCCATGTTTAATTTGTTCCACAGCTTCACTCCACAGACAGGGAGACAGATGTCAACAGTGGATGACATCAGCACATGGCGTTCCTCCTTCCTAAATGTACTGCACCACTGGTTGTTGTACTCCAACAGAAGGGAGTCACAAACCTGGATGGAATGCTTAGTTTGGCCTGGTTGGCATCTTTCATCATGGAAACACAAATAATTGTGTGCTGAAGTGTGATATACTGTTTGATACGATCAGGGTGTTAGACTCCTCCGCCTGCAGCCTTGTGAGCCAGCGCTGTCATTGTTGACGTGCGACATATTGCGATAAAGCAAAACGCAGCTGTGGCGAGAGATGTCTGGGACGAGAGTCCAAAGTTACTTTGGGTGGTTTTTGTTCATAGCCGGGACACAAAACTGCAGGAACTGAATGACACTTCCTAAAAATCATTAAATATGCCGTTCAAGTGTGCGCATGTGTGTGACTGAGTCTGTCAGCTTTGTTGCTTGATAGTTGGTTGTAACTGTTATATTTTGAAGGAAGTCTTGTTGTCTTTGCAACCTCTGCTTCTCCTGAGACAGCAGACTAAACCTTTATTCTTATCTGGTACATTATCTGCATTGTGCATTGTTCCTGTATAACATTAAAGTGAAACACCGTTGCGTCTCTTGTATTTAACGTGCAGCTTGAAGTTTAAGTTCTTGTTAGAGCACATACCTCCAGACTGCAGCAGCTGATTCATACATTGATATCACAAACAGACATGGTTTCATGGTTTGGCTGTTTCTTTTTTTTGCTGCAGCCTCTTGTTGAACTGTTGGCTGAAAAAGGTTTCAGATATTCTGCAACAAGGTTGAGCTGCTTTAGACCTCAATACCCCTGCAACCCTCATCGCCACTCATTCATGCATTCATGCTTCTCTAAAGAGTGATGTCATTCATTAAAGACTTTCTTGCTTAATGTCTAAGGAGGAGGCTTCTCCAACCAACTGAACTGTTGGTCAAACTCTTATTCTGATTTAGCTCGTTTTCTCGTCTCTGTGTCAGATTAGCCTTTCAAAATAAGACCAGAGCCCAACAGATCCTAAACCTCACAGCGTCAACACCATCCATACGCTTTTTTAGCAGTGAATATTGCACTCTGCAAAAGCTCTTCATCGCTATCTTTGGGAAGGAATCACACCGTCTGAAGTGTGGAGGTCAGTGTGGAGGTCAGGTTTAGTGTGTGTAGAAAGTTTGTTTAAAAGTTTTAAGAAAGTCAAGACTTGAACATTATGTGGTGCTTTCGATCAGTCGCTGTTTGCTGTTAGAAGGTCTTCACAATCAAAGCATATTTAGCTTGTATAAAAAAAAAAGTGTAAAATTGCAAGACAGTTGCCTTATACTCTGCAATGCAGTCTGTGACTAAATACAGTGAAATGGAAACCGGCGGATAAGAGGGCGCCACTCAAATCTGCATCTGCTCTGAATACATTCAACACTCCGGCGGGAGGAAACATGCAGCCACTGATTCAGTTAAAATGATTTGCATGGATTTTGTCAGGTTCTGATGAGTGTTTATGTCCGTGGAAAAAGAAAAATATTAATGTTAACAGGATTAGTATTATTTTTGCCAATCTTTATAATGTGTGTGAAGATAAAAGGAAAGGTTTGAAAAGTGTGTGACTGATGGCCTGATGGACGCTGGAGGCCGAACAAGAGAATTTTGACTCGGCTCTTCTGAGAATCCGTGGGACCACAAGCAGGAAGGAGAGCAGAGTGTTTCAGTCTGGGTCAGTGTGAGCGGGAGCTTCACATTTTAAGTGTGTGGAAGAGTGTAAAAAAACCCAGCATGACTGGCAGTGTCAGCACTTTTCATCTATTTTTTAAAGAAGCTCTACGCACAAACACACGCACGCACATGCATCCACATGCAGGTGTTTCTGTCCGGTGCCTGATCTCTCTCCCGTGGTCTTTAAATATTCTTTCAGCTGCAGTTTTTCAAAGAAAAGTCCATCACAAAGACGTTCCGTTTGATCTGCCTGCCGCCATCAGCAGACAGTGGACAGATGGAGAGAGAGGGTTTTTTTTAGTCCTTTTAGGCCTTTTTCCCAGCCACTGAAAACTGACGTGTAGATTTATTCATGTAGGGTGTACGGTGACGGGCAGGGACAGATCCACTTTCAATCCTCAGGTTTTTCATAGCAGAACAATAAAAGCATCTCTCCTCATAGGGTCTGGAGATGAGCTAAATACAAATAAAGATATCAACACTATACATATCACACCATGATTATTGGGGAAAACTAGTGAAAACGATGATGTGAATGTGTGTGTCTGAATTGGGTCACGCAAATCTACATCACAATGGCTGGAACAACTCCGGTCCTCAATCGAGGTCCTCAGTTGCTGCTTCCCTCAATATTTCAGATGAATCTGTGGCCCCTTACACACTGGCGATCTGTGACATTCACGTGAACGTGTGCCACCAATTTTACCCCACTGGCCTTTAACGTGTCAGGTTGGTCTGTGTATAAATAAACACAACTGCAGAGGAGACCAGAATGATGCCATCAGCTTTCTACATATTTACGTCACTTTGTGCAAATTTAATCAGTGTTTTATGACCATGTTAATGTCATGCTTAATAATTTTGACAGATTTTCTTTGGCCTGACGATGAGGGTCCCGTCTACCACAGATAATCAGTGGGTTTAGTGCAAGTGTGCAGATACCATCTATGGTGTACATCTTCCTATAACTGTCTCCTTGACGACGCGGCAGCTTTTTATAACTGCATTGATGGACGCTGTTATTCTCCGAGCTGCTGCTGACCATGAGTGTCGGTAAGGATTCCCCAAAGTGTTATTTGTCTATTCTTAAACATGCTGGTGTATGACTTATGACTATAAATGTGTGCGTCTTTTCCTCACAGCATCACAGATGTGTATGTGGTTTAACCTGATGCTTCCCAGGATCAGAGCGGCCACCTCTTTCCTTTTAAGGGAAGTCATACAACTGTTGTTTTTTCTTACTTCTTTTGGATTGTACCTTTTAACTTTTACAAAGGCACTAAGGGATAAGCAAGCTCTCGGGTTATTTTGACACAAGCCTTAGTCCATTGCAAGGGTTAAAAATGTTTTGTTTTATGCAAACATTGAAATAAACTAAATAAACATGTTGGAACCAAAATCTGCTTTGCTTCATAAATGATGGATTATTTTGTAAAGCTGCAGGTAAGGTGACAAAAAATGGTAACATACAAAAATGTAGAAAAATATTTAAATAAAATGGGAAGTGGGAATGTTTGAAAGCGCTGGAAATTCTTACAGTTAATGTAACTAATGCAAACATTACTACAAAAAGTTTTCCTATTAAATTAAAAGTTGATCTGGCAGATGGAGGAAGAGACGATGGATTGAAGCGGCTATATGTCTCATCACTGATCACAAACGTTATGTGAGATTGTGGTAGTGAAGAGAAACCTCATTTATTTGGTGGAACTTCCTGAACCGTTTTAATCTGATCCCGACTGAGGATGCGGTTCCCGCCGTGTTTATTTAACTGTTTCTCCAGTTGCTCTTAAATCGGACCAGTAATGTATCATCTGATTAGATCTTTTGCTGAAAATAATTTTGTTATTTCTGTATGTCCCCAATTCAACTTTGTTCAGTTATTTACAGCAAATGAATCAGAATATTAATGCGTTAAGCAGACAAATGTTCCTGTTTTATTCCGTGTCCCTGTGACGAGACCGTGCACGTACAACATGATCACAACATTGTTAGTAATTCTTACTCTCTCACATAGTTATAAATTAGGGGAATGGATCTTACATTTATAAGCAGCCTCTTCTTCTATACAACCTTTTTCTACACTACGAGGTGGAAAAAAGAAGCGGTTGGGAATTTAAGCCTTTTTGGAAAGTAGCTCTTATATACAGGCACGCCGACCAGGAAAAGGAGGAAATAATCCACAGAGAAAAGCCAATATGGACGGATGTTAATGAGCCATTTGTTTGAGGCAGTTGTGTCGGAGCGGTAAGACGTCTGAAACCTCCCAGGGGAGTGGGTCCGAAGACCTGCAATGAAAACTCTGCTCAAATAGATAAGAAGCTGTCACAGTGGTCTAGTCTAGTCCAGACCTGCACCTGAATGGGAACTCGACAGAGCTGTGTGTAGACAAAAGTCTGCAAAACTCAAAGAACTGAAGAAATGCTGAAGAAAAGAGAGAGCCAGAAATCCTTTACGACATGAGACTGATAACATCACAGAGAAACTAATTACTGCAAGTTATTGCCACTAAAAGGGGTTATACAAGCTATTAAATGATGGGGCGTAATTAGTTTTTCACACACTGCCTTGACTTTTTGTCAGTTTTTGTTGAATAACTTATGACACTATTATATCTTAGAACAACTATGGTGTCGCAAATGTTTAGAAGGTTGTTCCCCCACAGAAGAGAAATGTTCTCATGATGCATTTACCGGCTGAATACACAAGTTTAGGTGATGGATGAAAGAAAAAAAAAATCCAGTATCACCCAATACAAGTCCTGGTTTCAGCTGACACCAGTCGCCTCCAGTCAGATGAAAACCGGCCCACCAGATCACCTAAAGATCAATCAGTGCATCTCTAGCAGAAAACAACAGTGTGAGATATTACATACTGAGATATTATCTATGTTGAAATCTGTGTTGAAAGAGCTCATGAAACACTCAAACACTGACTGTTTAAAATATTTTTGATGTGACTTCTAGCTTTTTGGATTTGTTGGCTTCGCTGTCACTCTGTAGCATCCAATGCAATATATAATTACCAACATTTTCAGCACACCCAGAAGTCTCTTTTAGAGACAACACGCATTAATGTGTTATATTGGATGAAAGGAAGCTCTTTGAGCTTATTTAGGTTGCATCTTTGCTCTAATGTCAAAACTGTCAGATGAAAAAATAAGTTTCATCTTGGTCATGAGTTGTTTACTAGCAATCAGACAAGATATTCACTGTGAAGACACGTTCTGTGTCAATATCCTAGTAATTAAAGGAAGGCCTTGGTGGATAATGGATGACAAACAAATCTTTGACCTTTTGAAAAGGCTGTCATTTTGTCTTGAATCACATTTGTGAAGCGACAAGCTGAAACAATTGACAGTTAAAATGGCAGTGGTTATAAAAAGCCTGTCATAGCAAATGGAAAAATAATCTGTCACATGAATTCAAACGACCACCGCTGCCCTTCACCAGCTTCCCTAGATAATGAAGTTTTATCTTACAGCTACCCATGAAAAGATGCTACCTGACAAAACACAGTTTTCTGCAGTGGACCAAACAAAACTAATATGAAATCTACTGGCTGGTGTTTATTCTCCATGTGAAGATATGCAGCGAGGTGAGAGGAGAAAAGGAAATGTGCTCTTTGTGTTATTTTATTATTGTTCACTTTGTCGTACATTCTCACTTTTGAGTTTCAGCTTTTTCACAAGAAGAATATAGTTCAAGTTTACGGTCTTTGTTGCGTGCTCTGTCACGATTGGCCTCTGCACCCCAGAAACATGAATACAGTCTTTGGCAGCATCATAATGAAACTAAAACTTTAAATAGGCACTGCTGTTAGTCCAAAGTTATATATAACATAAGCATGTTTGTGCGAGGCCTCCTGAAAACTCCTTGCACTGAACCACCTGACATGTGAAAAAAACTGATAGTACATGAAAGTCTATGGGTGAGATCTTGTGTGAATTTGGACCTGGTTGAAATCGCTCCAGAGGGGCGGGACCACCGGTAACATAGCTTTACGCTGATTGGACAATGACACACATGGGCACATCAAACTATCAAATTAGTCATGACCAATGTAACAGAGGGTTAAAAGAGCAATTTTCCAAGTAGTGGTGCGATCACCCATGTGAACAAACTCCCTCTGGACAGAACCAAAAGCTGCTGCTCATTATGGACTTGACAGACTGTTAATGTGACTATTTGTTCACTTCTGATAGTTAATCCACTCATAGTAATGTTTGCAGCCACGTTGACTTTTATGATTTTCATTGTTGTTGAAAAAGGAGCTTTAATGGCGTTTTTTCATAGAGAGCTAGTGATTGGTGTCAGTCATGGCGACATTCCTCAACCCCGCTGGTGGTCACCCCCGGTGTAAGAGACTTTCCAGCTGTGGGATCCTAGAAGTGGCAGGTACCAGCAGGCCGAGCGGGCTGCGGCCTTTGTGGTTGCTAAGGCAAAACCTTGGATGTCGGAGGAGGTCAGAGACAAAAATGACTTTTGATTGAGGAGAACACTGTCAGGTGGTTAAGGAACAAAATGTGTTGAATTTTTTGAAATGGGACGTAGATGCATCATTTATATTCCAAAGTGCCTTTTAATAGTAAGTGGTTTTAGCAGCCATGTGCTGTCCCGCTGTATGTCTTCCCAACTTGTTCTTCTTGTCTTTTTGCAATGGTATTTGTTTTAGCATTAAACCGTTTTGGTCCACCTATGTAAGGGCATGAGTATACTGCTGGTGTTCCAGTTAAAATGTGAATTGTGTGCTTGGGTGCAAACTTGCTGGAGTGCTGATTGCAATAGGATGGGAAAACAATTGGAAACGCCCCTCTAGCTGATACGTCTTTGCAGTCAGTGGTTACAAAGTGTGCAGTATCCAGAATAACAATACTCCCTCAACACTGCTAGTTACCATATAGATAGGACAGACACACAATATCTTCATCATGGTGCATTTGTCTGACATTAGAGTGCAATCAGAGCCCCACAACTGCTCAACAACAAGCTCTTCAGCGGTGTAGGTCCAGGTTATTGACTGGTGATAGCTTTTAAGAAGCTGAAAGCGAAATAAAAAAAAAGAGAAGAGTCCTCAAAGTTGTGATTGTACATTGCAGTGTTTCCTGTAAATCCGAGTTCCTCGTGGAAAACACATCCCAGCAAGCCATAAATGCAACCAACATGAAAATAGGAATTCTCCTCCCCT
>CM026203.1:30075567-30115567 GCA_014839995.1 Xenentodon cancila | reverse complement strand
CGGAGACGGAGTAAGCAGGAATGGATGGATGGATGGATGGATGGATGGACGGACGGACGGACGGACGGACGGACGGACGGACGGACGGACGGACGGACGTCTACCCATGAGGTGGTTACATGTTTAGATGTGGTCTGTAAACTTTGTTGACGTTAAAGGGGAAACTAGAAAGAATTAAGTCATTCACAATAATGTGCTTTTTTTCCCATTTCTGAATTTCACTCTTCTTTTATCCTCTCACAGCCTCTTACCTTTTCTCTGATTCTGTCCCAGTTCCCTGTCAGAACTTTGGTCACAATCTATTGGGGTCATGATTTAATGTCGGTTAACCCTTTTAGATGTTCCTTAATGGACAAATAGATCCTTACCAGAGGTAAAAAAGGTTTTCTGCTTGTGATTACTTCTGATTACTGTCAAAAGAGTCATCGCCATGGTAACAAAGAAGAAAGTTGCTGCAGGAGCTATGCCTTCTGACATGGGATATACATTGTCATTAGACATATTTATGTGTAATAGTGGTATTTTCCACTATTCCACTAAAACCTTTTAGGTTTTCAGTGCAAAAATGAAAGACTGATCATTTAAAAACAACATGAAAGTGCACTGAAATTTGATGTCAAATGCATCAGTATGTGAACTGATGTGAACTGAGAATGTGGTCCTGTTTCCCCTACTGTGTACTTTTGTCTACGGCTCTCTTGTTCACTTTATTTTTTCCCATTCTGCTAGCTTCTTCTTCACTTCTGCTGGCCAGTTTTTTAACAGCCCAAATCAAGAAATAATCTTCCTGGTATTTTGGTAAACCAGTGCTTTCTGATGACCTAGCTGTGGCACCGTGTTCCTCCCCAGGCGAGGAGCTAAATTACAGCAACCATCACATCGATCACTGGAGAGAAAATTGTCTCCCTTTGGAAGAAAAATTGTATTTCTATTTAGTCCTGCAATGACACTGCAAAAAAGCCTCAGGGAAGAATCCCTCTATTCCACCTATGCATATATTTATAAAAAGCAGAATCCTTTTTTGATGTTCTGTTGCACATTTCATCATCATCATCATCATCATCATCATTTTTAAACTCATCCTTTCTTCCCTGTACTTAATTCTTGATTTCCTATTTTTTAGAAAATGTTTGACTAAATATTTACTAGTTTAAATTCTTTCCTAGCATGTTCTTTGATATTTTCCTTTATTTGTGCTGTATCTTTTATTTTATTCTCCTCATTTTCATGCCCTTCACGGTGTTGGATTCCCACTGAATGGATCTAATAGATGATGTATAATTATCCATCCAACTATTTTCTTTTTCCTGCTGACTTCTGTTTTGGGTCATCATCCCAGAGGTGAATTGTAATATGTAAAATAATTATTTCTTTCTCAGACCATTTCTGGTAGAGATGAGGTCAATACTGACATATCTCACTGATCAGAATGATGAAAAGAAAAGAGGCTGATGTAACGGTGTGATTTACTGAATTATGAATATTTATTTTCTACACTGGAACTTGAAAACCTTTAAACTGTTGCTGTTGCCACCTTTATTTATAAAGGTCAAATAAGACGTTTATGTCATATGAAGGTTATTTTTTTTCTACAGTTTTTGCTCTTTTATTCAAAGTATTTGTTGCCCGCTCCATGAGTGGAGTCATTAAACCCCCCTGCCTCCCGAGGGAGGAGAGTTGGGTACCCGGCCAGGTGGTTCGGCCGTTCTATGCGTGTTAGGCTGTTAGCTGAGCAGCAATGTCGTCAAGTACAGACATGCGTCCTTGCCTCCTCCAGTACAACAACAAGTATGTTATACCCAAATTACCCAAGTACATGTACACTTTAATACTTGATTGAGAAATTGCCAGAAGGTCCCTGGTTCAATTCCCGGCCGTGTAAGACTCTCTGTGCCTGCAGGGTTGATCCTGTGTGCGAGCTAAGAATCCCCGATGTGACAACCCCTCCACCAATAGAGGGACATAGTCGAAACGGGAAAACTATTTTAAATACCTGGTTTAAAATATTATAATTGTTGCTGCTACCGCTTTAATTCATTATATAATCATCATAATTATATTTTCTTGGAAAACATCTTTATGTGATGTTTTTTTTTTATTTTAGAAAGTGCTGTGCTTTACTGTAACTGCATGGAACCACATACATAATACCAACAACATTTAGAGTATTAATATATGAGGAAAAAAACTTATTTTGCAATGATACTGGAGGTATGAATTTGGAAAAAAACATTCTGAGATCACAAATGCATGTGCATGAAAAGAATTACACAAAAAATGATGCAGTAACCTATATAAGTGCCTTAAATATAGGAAATGCAGGAGACCACTCATACAGATACAGAGAATATATTACATAAAGACACACACAAGCAGGAACCGAGTGAGGGCAGGCTGATCTGACTTTGGAGAGACGATTTCAACCTATACTCATCTCAGTCTCCGTGATTATGGCCCTTGGTAAAAATGGCAAATAATGGTGGCAATGTGCTGTGAAATGAACCCCATTTTTGTGTGTTTGTGTGTGATTGTGAAGAGGAGAAAGAGAAGGAAGAGACTGCGACAGAACGGCGTGTGTGAAAGCAGGGAGAGAGATGCCACGCAGAGCCGTGATGGCTGGCAGTCATCGTCGACAGGTCATCGATGTGTCAAGCTTACACTCTGAAGCCGGGGCCTCCACACATGTTCAAACACATTTAGACGGAGAGCAGCTTTTCTATCATTTTCCAGGACATAGGCCAAACCAGGGCTTATGCCCAAATGTGATGATCAACATTATGGGGATTTGACAAGCGAACATTTGTGTCCTGTCATCCTATAACTATTCACTCACATATGTCTGTATGTACATATGTTTGTTTGATTTTATATATATATATATATATATATATATATATATATATATATATATATATATATATATATATATATATATATATATATATATATATATATATATATATTGTACACTCTGTGTGCAAAAGAAATAAGGTAAGTTTTATTTTCATTAATAAACTTGATTAAATTCATTTCATTTGCATAGCACTAATTTACAAGAAAGGTCATTCCAAAGCAAGGTACTTTCACAGAAAATAAACAATGCAAAACAGTTAAATATAGTCCAGTTCAGTGATAACAATCCATTTTCAGTGAACTGCATTTTCCCCACAGTATGAACATTGATTAAAAGCTGACAGATAACTGAGCACTGAGGTCAGGCAGCTGTGACTATACCTGGCACTCCACACCCACACAGAAACATGGACAGATGGACTCACAGGGGAGACATGCAAAGAAAGGAAGAACATTCCTGAATATCTACCAGGAGCCAGGGATGAGTGAGAGTCCAGTCAAAGACCTCCACAGATAACCAGCTGCAGCCAACTCTGAGATTTGCAGTTTGCAACACATCGTTTGTTTTTTACTTTGGAGACTTCAAGCTTATATTTAAGAGGTTTCATAAAAATACACCATTTAGGAAGCACGGCCAATTGAAGCATATTTCCCTGGTCACCGTTGGATTATGACTTGTTCTTGTTTCTTTTGGCAACTATGTATTTAAATTCATGAAGACATCTCTTGATTGTGGATTTAACAATGACATACCTTCCTTCTCCAGAGCATTCTTGACTTCTGTTGATGTTGTCAAAAGATTATTCTGCACCAAGAAAATAATTCTATGATTATCCACTTCAGTTGTCTTCAGTGGTCTGCCAGAGCTTTTGATGATGCTGACCAGTGTCCTCGACGCATCTCAATGACATTCAACAACATAAGCACGTGCAAAAGCCTCATCTAAGGACTGTTTGTAGTCTAACCCACAAGAATACAGGGATTCTCTACAGTGGATTCTCACTCACACAGGTCTTGGCTTAAATAGAAGTCAACTAAACTTTTGTGTCTTTGTTCTACATTATGTCTCTCCTGTTATCCAGAAAGCCTCTTTTGTTTAGATGGACTTGTGGGGAGTTAAAGGAAAATAACCTACCTCCCTGTCCCTCACACAGAAAAAAACATTGAAATGATAAAACAAAAACAGTTTTTATTTGGACTCATCCTCGTGCTTTTCTCAGCTCAGGACTGAACAGTAACTCGTGATGAGTTACTGTTAAGTTTGAAGTTCTGAGATGAGAGTGAAGCATCAGATTAGGTTTGTTTGATATAACATTCTGTCTGTAGTGAAAGCTTCACTGAACGTCTTGTTTTTGTCCAGCTGCTTTTGAGAAGAGTCGGCATCTTCTCGTCTGGTGCTCTTCGAGTTGTTTGATGAGGCAAAATGCTCTTTGGTACGTTAACGGCCATCTGATGTTCGGTTCCCTCTGTTGCACTCGCAGCTCTGCAGTGAGCACACACTTTGAGCTCTTTTGTTTTGTGCTCTTCTGATGCCTTTGGAGCTGTGTCCAGAACTAACACCAACGGCGGACCACAAACAAGCCCGAATGAGGCTTATTATTGATTCTGGTGTTGTTACAGGCAAAAGCTCCCCGCAACAGAGAAGTAGGTTAGCCAGGTTTGCTGGGTCTAAATCCAGGATTTCTGCTCTCTTGGTGACTCTTTTTTAACATCACTATGGTGATTTATGTGTGTTTAGAGCAGGTTAGTGCTGTTGCTTCAGAGGTCCCCAGTCTCGTAGCAAAAACCTAAGTGAGAGGATAGAAAATGAACGAGTGTGTCTGTTTCCAAACCTGCTTACAACATTACTAGTACATACTGACTTTGCTTAAATATAGCATACAGTATGCTAAATAAGACTTCTATAAAAATGTGCAGTATGCCAGTGACCAGTTTTTTGCATGCTTACTTTACATACAAATCCATTATCCAATACAAAAACGCAACAGTCACCACAACATTTTTTACATTCAATTTTTATAATTAAATCATGCCGCAAATGCTGGAGCAACGTGTAAAGTATATTGCTTTTCTGAAAGGCCAAGACTTAATCAACTATAAGCTACTCAACGTTACAGTCTGGCAAACCTTTCATAAAGAATTATCTGCAATTCAAAACAAAACATACATCCATCATCTGTAACAGTTTATTTTGATATTAAAATTTAAGTCCAGTCTTCTGCTATTCCTGCTGTTGTGGTTATTGACCGCATAGAAGTTCTCACGGCTCTTGAGTTTGTTAATGACCTGAGTGTTTCACAGACCTCCTAGTCTTATTAGTAAATCCCGCCCAGGTTCCTCTGTCCCGTGTCAACCTATTTACATCAGGTTTAGGGCTGAATTTAGACATATACATTCACTTACTTTCTTGCGGGATGTTTTGAGAACACGACTGACTTTACAGTCATTACCACTTTCTAGTTAGGATATCAGAACATCTTCAGTTTGTTTGCATGGTCGAGATCGAGCACAGCCATGTTGCTACTGTATATTCTTTGCAAGTCAAAACATTGAGATTTAACATCCCAGTAAATGGAAATAAAGAAACATTAAGGAAAGCGTTCAGCTCAATGCAGTGATTAGTTTGAGTGTTGTACTCAGCTTGGGTCCCACAAGAAGTCTCTGTGTCAGGTTTAGCCCGTGTGTGTGTTTCCACAAACCTGAATGAGATTTCAAAATGTAAAAACTCAAGTGCAACACAACTGTCATCAAATCATTTTACGTGACAAAATATTTCATCGCAAAGGGTGTCAAGAACCTTTTATAATTTTGACGGGTTCATTTCTCATTCTGCAGTCATTCTCGACATTATTTTTATGTGCTCAAGCAAGACACAAATGTGTACACCAAACTGTTGTAAAAGTCTCCTTTCACATGCAACAGGCCACATCTGTGGGGTTTTTGGGAGGTCGTTGGTCACAGTTTCACAGATAACTCACATAAACATTTGTTTATGTGAGTTATCTGTGAAACTGTGAACATAAGTGTTGAGATACAATAACTCCTTTTTCAGACTGTTGTGTGACCTGTACAAGTGAAGAAGTTATTTTCATTGCAGTCTTGCAAAATTTTAGTTTTTCAGTTTGCTAGAAATGCCACCTCATGCAAGTGTGTAAAAGTCTTTTTCTAAAATGACTTGTTTCCATCAGCCACATTTCCTATTTGTAATTCAAATTTGTGCAGTTTCAAGGGTAACTCCTGTCAACTTTTGCTCCTTTTTTCCTTCAGGACCTAGATGAATGACTTTTGGCTGGATGAGTACTCATCACAGCAAGTTCATCAGACGTTTGCATAAACAGTGCAAGAACTAAATGCAGCTGATAGACTTCAGAAAGTATTACTTGCATTGTTCTTGCACCATGGTCATATGACTGGCTCTGGTCTGTAATGGTCTTGATTCCCTCCCACCATTTGTTTTCATTTTGATTTTTTTTTTCCTTTCACTTTGTGTCTGTTCCATTTTGGACTATTAAAACCACAACCGCTCTTAAACTAACCCACATCCACAGAAACACACCCATAAAACTGTCTATCTGAGCAATAATTACCATAGAAGGATTCCTCCGCAGGCTCACATGAACCATTAAGCTCTGCACGCCTAAGTAAGCATTCTGAAATTAGTGCTCAAGTCAGACACACATCTACACCACACAAAGGCTTCACTGTCAGCTCTCTGACACTGAATATGTCTGGCTGCATGCGTTCTGTGATGCTGAGCTGCTTAATAGGAGGCAGTGAACTCTGCCCAGAGCCCCGTCAGCCAGCTTCATTTTTCAGACAGTTTGCCTGAATATCATGATCACTGCTGTCAGCCTCCAACAACGCAGATAACTAGTCAGGTGATTTGGCTAATATTTGTGGAACCAACTTTATGCCTTCTGTTTAACAGACCAGCGGTCTCACTAAAACTCAATTAGTACATCACTACACCTACTTTCTCTAAGGCACCCAACATTCGACAGCCTCAGCGTCAAATATACTCACACTTACACATGTTAACACAAAGAAAGAAATTGACCGTCTGCAAGCGGCCCAGAATGCTGCAGCAAGTCTCCTGAACAACTCTAGAAGGAGAAACACATAACCCCTGTTTTAATTGCACTGGTTACCGGTGGACTTCAAATCTATTTTAAAGTGTTAGTTCTCCCTTTCAGAGCTTTATGTGATCAAGCTCCTACCTGCAGCTTTGACTTTTTAGCTCCACACCACTACTATATATATATATATATATATATATATATATATATATATATATATATATATATATATATATATATATATATATATATATATATGTATATATATATATATATGAACATATTTAGAGGTCCGGTTCCGCCAAATAGACCATAGTCCGGTTGACTTTGTAGCTCGTCAGGCTGAAGTAGCGGCGGACCGGCCAGGTGTAGCTGCTGGTAGCCGCCCCCCTGCAGCACCCGAGCAGCCGGGCAGTCAGGGCGGCTGGGTGACGGTTCGGAGGAAGCGTAGTCCCAAAAGGCGCACGGAACACCACCACTCGCTTCACGTGTCTAACCGTTTTTTCCCCACTCAGCGACACACCCGCTGAGAAACCGACCTTGGTGATTGGCGACTCTATTTTGAGGCATGTGAGGCCGACTCCAGCGACCATAGTTAGGTGCATCCCGGGGGCCAGAGCGGGCGACGTCGAAGCAAACTTGAAGCTGCTGGCAAAGGGTAATCGTAAATACAGTAAAGTTATCATCCATGTCGGCGCTAATGACACCCGGCTACGCCAGTCGGAGGTCACTAAAATCAATATTGTCTCGGTGTGTAACTACGCCAAAACCATGTCGGACTCCGTAGTTTTCTCTGGTCCCCTCCCCAATCTGACCGGTGATGACATGTTTAGCCGCATGTTGTCGCTCCGTCGCTGGTTGTCTCGGTGGTGTTCAGAAAACGACGTGGCCTTTATTGACAATTGGAAGACGTTTTGGGGAAAGCCTGGTCTGCTTAGAAGAGACGGCATTCATCCCACCCGGGATGGTGCAGCTCTTATCTCTAGAAATCTGGCTGATATTATTAGATCCTCCCCCTGACAATCCAGGGTCCAGGCCGGGGTGCAGAGCTGCAGTCTTACACGCTTCTCTGCTGCTTCTCGAGGACTATCGCCTGCCAATAAAAAGGTAGAAGTAAATGATGTAATTGGAGATTCTAACGAGGTGCCAAGTAAAATAGATTTAGTATCGATTCCCCGTCCTCCAAATCTTCACCAAGCGCGACGTAATAGAGGCGTTAACCAAAATAACCTCGTAAAAATAAAAACAAATACGCATTTAGTGCGAACTAAGGACCAAACAATTAGATGCGGATTACTAAATATACGATCTTTAAGCTCCAAGTCTCTATTAGTAAACGATCTAATTACTGAGACCCGGAGTGACATTTTCTGCCTAACAGAAACGTGGCTCCAAGAGGAAGAGTTTGTTAGTTTAAATGAATCGACGCCGTCCACTTACGTTAATTATCATATTCCTCGAATCACAGGTCGAGGTGGAGGAGTAGCGGCGATCTACGACTCCAGTCTTACAATAAAATCCAAACCTAAATGCGATTATAATACGTTTGAAAGCCTCACGCTCAGTTTAAAACTGCAGAGCTGGAAATCAGAGAAGCCAGTCTTGTTGGTGGTAGTTTACCGGCCTCCTGCTGGAGCTTATCTGGAGTTTCTGTCTGAGTTCTCAGATTTCTTATCTAGTTTATTGATCAGTACAGATAAAGTCATCATAGTGGGCGACTTTAACATTCATATGGATGTTGACAACGACAATCTTAAGTTGGCTTTTGATTCTCTTCTAGAATCGATGGGGATTTTACAAAAAGTTAACGAACCAACGCATTGTCTTAATCATACTCTTGATCTGGTCCTCGTCTACGGTGTAGAACTTGATAATCTGTTAGTGTCACATGTTAACCTCCCTCCTATCCGACCACTATTTAATAACGTTTGAATTCAACATTGTCAACGTTACGCATAATAGGAGGAATTACTTTAGCAGGTGTCTATCCGATAAAGCTATCACTAAATTTAGGGAGGCTGTTGCTCTTCATCTTCTTACAGAGGAACATAGTGAAGCAGTTGAGGGCTGTGACCTCGGTTCTACCTCTGCAGACGTTGATTTCCTTGTTGGTAGCACTGCAGATGTGTTGCATACAGCTTTAGATGTAGTTGCTCCTTTGAGAAAGAGGTTCTCTAACCGTAGGAGCTTAACTCCCTGGTTTAACTCACATATTCGTATGTTAAAACAGAAAGTGCGTAAAATGGAAAGAAAGTGGTACTCTAGTAGGTCTGTAGATATTTATTATGCATGGAAAGATAGTCTAATAGTGTATAAAAAAGCGCTTCGCAAAGCTAGAACAGCCTATTATTCAGTGTTAATAGAGGATAATAAAAATAACCCACGTTTTCTGTTCAGCACTGTAGCCAGGCTGACAAAGAGCCACAACTCTGTTGAGCCGTGCATCCCTGCAGCTCTCAGTAGTGAAGACTTTATGAGCTTCTTTAGCAATAAAATTGTCAGAATTAGAGAGGAAATCGGCCAGGCCCTCCCGGCAGTGGCTGTGGGAATTTCTTCAACCTCGGCGACTCCCTTATGCTCCGACCTGACTCTAGACTGTTTTGTTCCTGTTGACCTCTCTGAGCTGACCTCAGTCGTCAATGGATCTAAATCATCCACGTGTCTGTTAGACCCAATCCCTACTCGACTACTCAAAAATGTTTTCTCTCTGATTGGACCGACGGTACTGAAACAGATCAACTTGTCCCTAGTCTTAGGATATGTACCACAGGCTTTTAAAGTCGCAGTAATCAAACCATTACTTAAAAAACCCTCTCTTGACCCAGACATTTTAGCTAACTATAGACCAATTTCCAACCTTCCATTTATCTCTAAAATTCTGGAAAGGGTAGTTGCAAGCCAGCTGTGTGAGCATTTGTATAGAAATGATCTATTTGAAATTTTTCAGTCAGGGTTCAGAATGCATCATAGCACAGAAACAGCACTGGTTCGAGTCTCGAATGACCTTCTTATGGCCTCAGATAATGGGTTAGTGTCCATACTGGTTCTGCTGGACCTCAGCGCTGCTTTTGATACTATAGATCACAGCATTTTACTGCAGAGGCTAGAGTATGTTGTTGGGATTAAAGGGACAGCTCTAGATTGGTTTAAATCATATCTGTCTGATAGATTCCAGTTTGTTCATGTTCATGAGGTTTCTTCCGTACAGACGAGGGTCTGCTATGGTGTCCCGCAGGGTTCAGTGCTAGGGCCAATCCTGTTCAGTTTATACATGCAGCCCTTGGGAAGTATTATCCGGAACCACGGCATTAATTTTCATTGTTATGCTGATGATACGCAGCTGTATCTGTCTATGAAGCCAGATGAAACAGAACCATTAGACAAACTTCAGATGTGTCTTAAGGACATCAAGGACTGGATGTCCAGAAATTTTTTGCTACTAAATTCTGATAAAACAGAAGTTGTTGTTTGTGGTCCCAAACAGCTTAGGAAGGGATTAGATGGTCTTGCGATGGCCTCCAGTAAAACTGTGCGAAACCTTGGCGTTATATTCGATCAGGATTTGTCATTTAAACAGCATATTAATCAGGTTTGTAAAACTGCGTTTTTCCACCTCCGTAATATCGCAAAGATCAGGAGCATCCTCTCGCAGAGTGATGCCGAAAAACTAATTCATGCGTTCGTATCTTCTAGACTAGATTACTGTAACGTGTTGTTGGCTGGATGTCCAAGTAATTCTCTTAAAAGCCTCCAGCTGATCCAAAATGCAGCAGCGCGAGTGCTGACAGGAATCAACAAGAGAGACCACGTCTCTCCAGTTTTAGCTTCCCTCCATTGGCTCCCTGTAAAATTTAGAATCCAATTCAAAATTTTATTACTGGCATATAAAGTCCAAAATGGCCTAGCGCCGCGATATTTGCAAGACCTTATAGAACCGTACGTTCCTAATAGAGCTCTCCGTTCTCAGGGTGCAGGTTTACTCGTAGTTCCTAGAGTATCGAAATGTAGATTTGGAGGACGGGCTTTCTGTTATCAGGCACCATCACTCTGGAACCAACTTCCAGTTTGGGTTAAGGAGGCTGATACCACCTCCACCTTTAAAACTAAACTTAAAACATTTCTGTTTAATAAAGCATATAGTTAGTGTATATTTAGTATCTTGATGTGTCAGGGCCAGTAGTCAAAGCTGCAGTTACAGGACCAGATTAGAGCAGCTCATCTTCAACAGCTTCGGTGTAGATATGCTGTTATAGGCCTATGCTGCAGGGGGGCACCAACATGATCCACTGAGTGGTGCCTTTCACCTTCTCTGTTTCTCTTTGCCGTCTCTGTCTCTTCTTCACCTCAACCCTCATTTATTAACAATATCCCATAAACTTAATTGTGGTCCATTGTTCTGGTAGTTTTTTGTGCTTGTCTGGCCCTTCTTTTCCTCTTCTTTGCATGTCCTGCGGACCAGAGCCTCGGGAGCTGCTTGCTGACCTGCAGTTCCACCTCTGACCATCCCAGTGTCTGCCTTCACCTGTCTGTGTGGATGTCTTTTGGATGCTTGCTGACACCCCGACCTGCAGTCCTCATCCCCTTCTATCACCGTCTATCTATATATCACCCATATTCACAGAAGTCTAATTGGACTACCAAGGACAGTTACTAATGTATCCTATCTTGTACCTTTGACGGTGTCTCTATGTCTCTATTCTTTCTTATTTCTTGCTCTACCCGGCTGGCCTTCGGCAGGAGGGTCCCCCCTCATGAGCCAGGTCCTGCTCAAGGTTTCTTCCCTCTTAAAGGGGAGTTTTTCCTTGCCACTGTTTGGCTTAAGGTTTTTCTTCCACTAGGGGAGTTTTTACCTGCCGCTGTTTATGTAATAATTGCTCGGGGGTCATGTTCTGGGTCTCTGGAAAGCGCCTAGAGACAACTTGTGTTGTAATAGACGCTATATAAATAAAATTGAATTGAAAATTGAATATATATATATATATATATATATATATATATATATATATATGAACATATATATGTATGTATGTATGTATGTTTGTATGTATGTGTGTGTGTGTGTGTGTGTGTGTGTGTATGTGCATGTGTGTGTGTGTGTGTATGTGTATGTGTGTGTGTGTGTGTGTGTGTGTGTGTGTGTTGTTGTTGTTGTTTTTTTCTTCATAAATTCAAAAGATTCATCAAACCTGATTAATGTTTAGACTAATTCTGAAATATTGGAAAAGGGGTAGGATTAAATTTTAAGTTTTTAAGTTTTTTCTTCTTCAACCCCTTTTCATACATGTTGACGGGTATATATGTCTTATGTGTATTGTGCATGATTATAGGTATGTAAATATAGATAAGTGTGTGCACATTGTTATACTTTATACAATGGTTTTGAAATGTCGGGAATGAAGGAATCAATAAAAAAGTGCTATTTAAATAAACGTTACTTGCCTACAGTAACTAGAAGTAATACTTTTCTGTAAGACTGTCTCTTATTGTTGTGGAGCAACAATAAGCATTTCCTATTAATAAACATTTGCTTGCACTTGTCAAGAAATGTAAAAAGTGCTTGAAAGAATTGAATAGAAAGAAGCAGCAAACATTTTAAACACATCACACTTTCTTTCGTTGACAGGTTATGGTTGGATCTCACCTTTTGCACAGACTGCATGTCAATTATTTTCTTGGTTTAATGTGGTAGTCTTTGTGTTGTTAATTAATTTCCATCCTAGAGGCCAGACAAAAGGACTGTACTTGACCAGAGCAGCCACTGTGTTCTTTCATATCCATATCCAGCATCTACCATTTAATTACTGTTACTCTTTTGACGAGCACATTGTACTGGTGGAGGCCTGGAGGCTGCAGATTAAAATGAAGCACGATTCAAGTGAAAATGACTCACAAAGCAGTTGATAGAAATTCTGATTCAAAAACTTTGTAAGAGCTTTTTACTCAGAGGTTGATTTTTGATGTGAACATGTTAAAAGAGAAAATAATAGAAGTCTTTTATTATTTTTAGTCTTTACCCTTTTAGAAAAATGCAAGGTGATCATAAACCCAAAGTGAATTATTATTATTTTACTCTGATTGTAGCCCTGTTTGTTCCAGCTCTTTTGTCTCTTCGGAACCAGGCTTCTTCGCTGTCCTGGGCTGTTGTGGTGGCGGCAAAGCTCTCGTCCCGAGATCTTCAGCAGTCCTTGCTGGTTCTGATAACCTCCTAAAACTATAAACTGGGGGCGGTACCAACATGATTGATTTCAAGTTCAACTACGCCCACAGAACTGTGCGCTCCTTTGTGTCGTCATGTTTCTGCTCTGTTGCTCGCTACGGCCACACATGGCGGAAACTCGCAGACTAACTCGGCAGATATCTCAGCAGATATCTCAGCAGATATCTCAGCAGAAATCTCAGCAGATATCTCAGCTGATATCTCAGCAGATATCTCAGCTGATATCTCAGCAGATATCTCAGCAGATATCTCAGCTGATATCTCAGCAGATATCTCAGCTGATATCTCAGCTGATATCTCAGCAGATATCTCAGCAGATATCTCAGCAGAAATCTCAGCAGATATCTCAGCAGATATCTCAGCAGAAATCTCAGCAGATATCTCAGCAGATATCTCAGCAGAAATCTCAGCAGAAATCTCAGCAGATATCTCAGCAGAAATCTCGGCAGATATCTCAGCAGATATCTCGGCAGATATCTCGGCAGATATCTCGGCAGAAATCTCAGCAGATATCTCAGCAGGCAAAGACATGGTCACCACTTTTGAGACATGACGGCACTTATTGCTTCTCATTCTTTTGTTGTTTCTAAGTTAATTTGGTGTATTTTAATTTAAAAACGTACGCATTGCTGATTGAAGGGTCTGTTTTCTCCCTTTTGCTGCAATGAACAGTGTTGAATTATTAGTTTTTGTTTTTGCCTGTAAGCACTAAAAGTGACAAAACTGTGTTTTCACAAGTGTTGAATTGTCAGAGGCTTCACACCACAAGAATTATCCAGAGTACAAAAGGCAAGACTCAAATTCCACTTTGCTCGGTCATCATCATCATCTTAATCAGAAAATGTCAGATATTTTCCACAGCAAACAGTTTCCTCTCTGAAACTGTGGCACCTGATCATTAACTTTAGTGTTATTTGTCTTTTTGTTTTTTGTCCTTGGGTTCATCTCCTGCTGTTCTTACTTCCCTCCTGCCTGCTCTCTGTGGCTGGCCCTGTCTCCCCTTTTCCTTTTTACCTGCCTTTAGTGTTTTTTACAGGCAAGTCAGCAGAAACACTGAGTCCATTTTAATTTCATTACATCCAATTAAGTGCCTTGTCCTTCAGAAGAGTTTAGAGCTGTGCAGAGGTGTGGAACTGTGCGGCAGTCCTCAGGCCAGATTAAGATTAAAAATAATGTTGAAATGACGTCTCTATAGGCGAATGATGCAAAATCGTGTTTATCTTTCAATTCATGTGAAGTGGTGTTTATTTTTTTATTTTATTTTTTTTACAAAAATCTGTGGTTTAACGGTATTGTGTAAAGTTTCTCTGTTCCCTCTTGGCCTCCCTTTGTTAAATATATCAGATGCAAAATATATATATATATATATATATATATATATATATATATATATATATATATATATATATATATATATATATATATATATATATATATATACATATATACATACATACATACATACATACATACACACACACACACACACACACACACACACACATACACACATACATACACACATACATACATACATACATACATACATAAAAACAAATCGGCCAATTTTCAAACTTATTACAAAGTCAGCAATGCAAAGAGATGAAAGGACGAGAACAATAGAGTGAGAGAGAAAATTGCGAGACAAATGCTAGACTATGAGAGTGGCTTTGTCTGTTTTTGTGCTTCGGCAAGACTTTATGTACTTGCAGGTTGTGTGTGTGTGTGTGTGTGTGTGTGTGTGTGTGTGTGTGTGTGTGTGTGTGTGTGTGTGTGTGTGTGTGTGTGTGTGTGTGTGTGTGCATGCATATGCATCAGCTCAACCGAAAGCCGAGCTGACAGACGGCTTCCCTCAGTGGAGCCCCTCCGTGTCTCTGATTGATCGTCAGAATGCCGAGGTACAGGCCCGTCCTTGGTGCCTATGCTAATTGCTGCGTCATGTATATTTATGAGCTCCTCGGGAATCCAGCGGCTAAATAAAGGATGAGGCCTTCGGCTCAGAGCTGCTCTCATAACTGACTCTGATTGATTAGAAAGAGGAAAAATCAGCCTGTTAAGACATTTGCTTTTATTTGCAATATTTGTGTTTGTGCTGTGATCATAATGTGATTAGAAAAATAGTTAACTGTTGATGTCACTGAAACAAAGGATTGTTGGTCACTTTGGCCCATATTTTTTTTCATGTTTGTTTTGTACTTTTGTTGAATACGTTTTGACACCTGTGTCTTATGTTATGCTCATTTCTGAATTTACTTAAACTCGTTCAGTGTGTACTAGTGAAACGAGGCACGGAGTACCTGGGTGATTGCATATCGTTTAAAATTAATGTTTTATTTCATCTATTTGATTTTTTTGACCTTTTGACCCAGCTCTTGAACCCAGGCCCCACTGCTCAGGTGAGAACCTGCCAATAAATGTATTTCCTGTTTTGCATCGGATTACCTAGCGGGTTGGACCTCCATGGGCTATTTACCGGAAATAAATATTCAAGCCAAGTTCTTGGCAAAAAGCAGATCTTAAACTCTTAAACAAGCAAAAAATGTGGGGTGTTTTGGAAAAATGCAAATAAAAAAATCCTGCAATTAAACTTCAAAAAGAATCATGAAGGTGTGTTTTTGTAGTTTTAGCAGCTGCTTCATTTTGTGGGAGCTGCTTCACATTGGCGGATGTGCAGAGCATAGAGGAAGGTGGGAGTTGGAGTTCACAGCCACTGCAACCGGTACCACCGGTTATAAGGTGAAATAGAAGAAAGGATAAGATGGCTGAGACACATGCAAAAAACGGGTCAGAAAAATATATTTAAGAAAGAAAGAACATGAACGGGAACAAGGAAACTGCATTAGCAAGCCTTTCAATGGCGAAAGACCTCAGCGACCAGGTGCTGAGGTGGCTCAGCTTGAGCCGGACTGGCGAGGAGCATCAGCTCACACATGTTCACTGATTTTAATTTCATGTTAACCAAGGCAGTGTACTGTTGTGGTTGGAGCTAGTAGATTAGAGAGATCGGCCGGGCGACGTTGGTGTTTTTCTTGGTATTTGGTTCACCTCAACAGATGTGATGCCATCCAAAAATTGTTTAGCCTACCTTTAAAATAGTCTGAGACTTGCATAATTTATCTGCAGTTTTCTAATGAAATATTCCTGCTGAGTGGGTGTGGCAACAGTATTTACTTTTACGCACCTGCAAAGATTTCGTGTTAGCAATGTCTGCTTTTTTTGTTTTTGCATTAAGTGAGTTTCTGCACCCCAGTTTTCTGTTTGTATGGGCTTTAGTGGGTTGCAGGGACCTTCTGGTTACCACTGGAAGAAACAGAAAACATTTGTTAGTTTGACTTTCTGTGAACAGAACAAATGATTTCTGTATACATTGATATTCATGAGGTGGCCGTGGCTCAGTGTGTCGTCAGCTGCAGTACAAACTGGAAGGTTGAGGATCAAGTGAAGGATTTAATACTAATGCGATGTGTACTGTAAGCGCCACTAAAACACACACCTAATCGTTAGTGTCTGTGTTGAGTACTCCCCATATAAGGTCTGCTTTAAATGATTAAATGGTTAAAATAAAAAAAGGAGAGCGAGAGAGAGAAACAGGATCGCATTCAACATTTTGGTCCCTTTATTTTTATGTTAACCACATTTCAAACAACTAAACAACCAATGGTAAGGGCATCACCAGATCTACACAGCACTTTGCTAGACAAATAATCATCTGAATAATAATTACACAAAAGAAATGTACAAATTCAGGACGAAAATTCCAAAAAGAAAGGAACCAAAATATAATACAGGTGAAGGGCCATGAACTGAGTCGAAGAAATTAAGTCTCAGTGAAAAAAAGCAAGAAGGATAAACATCGATGGCATTCACATCGTCTTCAACACAGGTCTGTGTCTCTTTGTCTCAATAGGTCCATTAACAAGCCTGACTGGACTCGAGCAAAACAACGGAACATTAACACAACTAGTCAGAACATTTAAGACATGAATGTTGCTTCTTCTCATGAGCACTGAAACTGATGAGAACACAAATATTTGAACGAACTAATGTCCTCCAGAAACTGACCTTTAGCTTTGTTGAACCATCAAACTGCGTGATGCAGGAACTCTAAGCAGGAACACGATGGCGGATGTGAACGTAAACGTAAGCATACGGATTTACGAAACCGTTCTCAGGTTTGGTTTGCCTCACGGCTCTTATGGGACAACGGACGATGAGTGGGAGATAACGGCTGATCCAAGTCAGCATCACTCTGTGTGTCTTGACACTCAAACCGTTGCTCACATTGACCTTGTTTGACCTTTCAGTCGATTTACTAAAATCATTTCCTCAAAATGAATTTTTAAACCTCAGAAAAGCAAATGTGAGGCTATGTTTGTAAAAGAAAAGTAAATGCGACCCTCTGTATTTGCGTTGTCATTATAATGATGGACAGCAAAATAATTCTTACCTTAAGCTTACTTTTTACTGAAATCTGTCCAAAGTGGATCACATTACATGGCTTCTGAATGAGATAGAAATCAAGGACACTTGACTGGGCATCTTATAGATTTTTTTTTTTTTTTGAAAGATTTAATTTTGAAAACTAACATGTATCATGTCTATCTTGTATTATAAAATCATGTGTAAAGTTTGCCATACACTCATGCTGCTCATCTGAGCTCATAGTGTCGTGCATGTAACTGAAATAGATAAAAGAAAGATTAATAATGTATGTCACTTTGCAAATAAGAGGAAAAATGACACTTTCACACAGGGCCAGTTCCTGGCATAAATGCTGTATGAGGTTGTTTAGGGCCACAACTGCTAAGGACGGTGGGGGACCATAATTAAAGGGTCCTCGATTTGGAATAAGTTCCATTTATTTAACACAGAATCAAGGTGCACAAAATCCTTTTATTATGAAAGTTAATTCAAATAATGCTTTTAAATTTCCAAATAAAGTAACAAATTTGTTGAAAATTAATTTGTTCATCAATATTATATGTGCCTGTTTATTCAGTTGTAAGCAGTGCGTCTGATGTTGTGTTTGCCCTTGGAGTGTTTTGGGCCACTGAAATCCTAGGACCGGCCCTGTTTTCACAGTGAAGCTAGAGTTCAAATCGTCCAAACAGCTGCAAGCTTCAATGTAACAAAACAAGTTTCACTGATTGTTTTTATCAGTCTGCAGGTGTGAGAACAATATTCCCAGGTTGTGGTCAAAATTAGTGAAAAAAACCCAAAACAAAACAAAACAAAATTTTCTGCTAAAAAAATGAGTGACATCATGTTTGGTATTTTATTCTGAAAGAGTTGTTGGGTATCGGGTGCTGTAACATCAGACATTTTATTTTCAAAGCAGGATTCACACAAAGGCGATGCGTTAAAGCCTGGGCGGGCCTTATGTTGGGAGTCACAGCGACAGACAGATACGCAAGCAGGCGAGAGTCAGGTGATCTGGTCTTGGCTGGTACAAAAGTGGGAGGAGTCTGAGTTTGGCAGCTCATGACATCACCTGATTCACAGTGAAGAAAAGGCAAAACAGCTGAAGCCTGAAACGCGCACGTCACTTGGCAGCTCAAAGTAGAACAAAGCAAAACTTTATATTTTGACCTTTCAGATGTGTCTCAAAGGACGTTTGGTAGAAATGTACCAGTTTAAACTATAATCCCAGAAACATGACTTTAACGCAGCTTTTCAGAACTATTGTTTTAAAATAACCTTTGCTTCTGTGTCTGGTGTTTGTTTGTTTGACTGTGGTTCTTTTATCCTATTTACAGGCAGGGTGGATGCACACTGTAAGATTACGTCTTACAAAGACCTTCGGATCCAGTGAAAGCAGAAACAACACTTGGCCTTCAGCGCAGGGCAGGATTTTCTCCTCTTTTCTGTGAGTGGACCTGCTGTTGTTCCGTTTTTTATCCTAATGTTGTAGTTTGTTGTTTTCTTGTAAAACTTCTAAAAACATCAACGATCTTGGCCAGTTGAAGTTTGAAGAGGTTTTTTCTGAGAAACAGGTTTTCAGATTTCACACTTACTTGGACAAGACACATGAGCTGCAAACAGTTCATAGAACATTTATTGATTTGACACAGCTACCTTAAGATTAAAAAAAAGAAAATAATAATAAATAAAAATCTTCCAGTGTGCTTCCAGCCTTTTAGAGGGAGATGACATTCAAGGCTTAGAATATATCTAAAAAGGAGATACTGTACAGTAGTCACATCACAGCCCATCAGAGGACGGAGAGAACGAAGGAAAAGGTGGGGCTTCTTTTAAACATCTGACTTGCGTTTTCAAACATATTTTAAATTTTTTTCTTTGTACAAGCATGAAAGTCCTCATGATTACACACACACACACACACACACTAAAACCATCACTGTGTGTGTTCGTTGCCTTTTTTTCTTCTTCTTCTGTACAGGTGTGTTTCTCACAGGCACACGTATAGACACACGCTCTCCCACACGCACATGCTCACAGGTAGGATTCAGGCCCAAACTGAGCAGTTTTGCACTTTGTGTGTCCCAGCGTTGCTGTGGGAATGACAGGCAGCGTCAGCGGCACATCGCAGTGAGGTTTCAGGACTTCAGGTCCCATCAGAAGGAGTTGAGCGCCTCCAGAGCCACTTCATAACAGAACTTGTACTGCTCCTGTGAGGGAATGGTACACAAACGAAAATGTCAGAGTGAAGTGCTCTGCGGTTTAAGTCATGCACTGCAAAGCAAACGTTTAGGGCCTTCATCACTTGATATTGTTGTATGTTTCTGCGTAACTTAAACCAGGCAATGCAGGTGATGTGAAGCATAACTGTCCTCTAGGCCCTCTGTAGTAACAGCAAGCGAGTGAAGACGGTTTCTTTGAAGGCAATGAAAGACCACTTAATATAAAAAAATGGTACCAAAAGCGGTGGAAACGTGATATTACGCTGCATTTCTGCCAAAACTTTAACCCAAACATTTCATGCTGGAACTTTGAACCTTTGATTTTAATGGCATACATTTTTAATCAAACATAGATAAGAATATTCCATAATTTGTCTTTGATTATTGGATCCTGTGCACATTTAGTTTTGACTGACTTCAGAAGATGCCCACCATCACATCTTGTCAGCAATGCTGAGGCCATTACATCATTTCTAAAATCCCGGAGATGAGTTATTCTATCAACTCAAAAGTATTTCCACCCTAAAACAAACCCATAAATCTGAAGAACACCCAGATGCCGCAGCTTTTCAGCAGCACTTGAATGTATCCACTTGTGGATTCCTGACACTCAGGACAGAACCGCAGGAGCCTTTCTGAGTGTAAAAGTACACAACGATACACACAAACCTTTGACACTTGAGCCCAATTTCTTTTGACACAGTGCTTTTGTACAGCACACAGTCTTAAAAAAACAGTCTTGACACTGCTAATGTACTCAGTTGTTAGTCAGTCAATAACATTTTGCAACACACCATAGTTTGTAGTTCATCTGATGTTATTTTCTCCTTATTTTAGAACCGGGGGGGTGCCCTGAAGCAGGTTGTGACGTCTAAAGCCAGGATTTATAGTGACATGTAGTTGGAACAAGTTATGTTCAAAGTTTTAAATTGAGTTTTAAATTGTCTGTAAAATCCTTCATTCACCTTTTTATGATTTGGACACACTTTCCTAATCTAATGAGTAAGTGTTTATGTATATTCTTATACTTTGTCCTGATCTACTGTCAATTCTGCTCTGAGATGGTTTTAATAAATAATATACGAGAGAATTTAGATGAAAACTAATTTATTTCCACACCCACAGTAATCCTATTCAGAATCATGTGGGGTGCTTGAGCTGATCATCTGTGACCTGTCCATCATAGTGCTACAGCAAATTCCATCCAACTATTATCTATCCATGTATCCATCCATCATCTATATGTGCTCAATCGTGCTCAGGGTCATGGGGGCCGTCTCGAGCCTATTCCAGCTGTCTTCTGCTGAACGGCAGGGGTACAGCCTGGACAGGTCCTCAGGGAACATTCAATCAGTGAAATAAAAGATGGAAATCATTTTTTAAGACACGGTGTCACAAAAATAGGCACTTTTGGAGAATCAAATCCCAAATTGGAGGTTTTCCTGCAGCTGCACCACATCAACAACACCATGCATTGTCTTACACGGAGCAGATCATGTACTAGTTAATTTGCACAAATAATTTTCTACTTTTTGTCTGTTTAAATTTGCAGCACCATAGATTTTATTTTCTAAAATTTCCATATTCTTCACACGTCTTCATGTACACAAGCAGCTTTTCTGATGTATGAAGTATGAGTTTGGAGAATTTGTGTGCAAGACGAGGCGCCAAGTGAAGTGTTGACAAAATGAAAATCACAGAAATAAGATTTGTGCTGCAATTTAAACAGCAGAAGAAGTCTAACAGGAAATCAGGAGCCGTGCAAGGTTATAAGTCTGTTTAGTGTAAAGCAAGGCTGTTCATGTGATGCAGATCTGAAAATGTCAACTTTATTCTGAAAAACAGCCTGGACTGCTCTGATGGCCTGGTGCCTGTCTGGGGCTGTCTGGGGCTGTCTGGGGCTGTCTGGGGTCGTCTGGGGCTGTCTGGGGTCGTCTGGGGCGTACCCCACTCTCACCCAGTAGCAGCCCCCTGGCTCGGCACCCTGTGACCCTGTACAGGATTAGACGAGTATAGAACACGGATGGATGGACAGAACATAAAGATTCTCTAATGCGGGCCTACGTTTTAATCTGTATGGCATCAGCAGTTGAAGTAGAAGGGATGTGGTGGTAGATCAGGGCGAAGTTTGAAACTGTATTTAATTCTGTCCTTGTGTCTAACACAGGAACACGGCCTTCAGCTGAACTCGAACGTCAAGGCTCCTTTGGAGGCACATCGTACGACTCAGCAGGGTCGGAAATGTTTTGTTTTTGTTTGTTTCAGGTTCAAAATCTTCAGAGCAAGTAAAAGATTCAGTGCTGAAAAGACGATCTGGTGTTTATTTAACATCTCTCAAAAGTTTTCCATTTGGTAACAGTGTGACAGATGATTTGGCCTGAGTTACGATCATAAAAAGAATCGGAGGATTGAGGAACAGACAAAAACGTCTTTGGAAGTCCTGAATTTCGACTGGACAGACATTGCTAACTTGCCTGATGAAGACAACTGAACACTGAGTGTGTCTGTACATCTGTCTGAACTTTTGGTTTTTGTATGAAATCTAATATTAACTGAAAACAATTATAAAATGAAAGCTTTCTTTAGTTTCTCATCCATATCATGACCACCTGCAAGCTGTACACCAGAGAACATGCGTGTGTTGACTCCTCACCATAGTCTCCACCATGTTGGTCTTGTTGTTCCTCAGCGTTTTCACGGTGTGGAAAACGTCCACGATGTTCTGCTGCTGGATCATCTCGTTGATGCTGCAGATGGCGCAGAATGTTCCAGAGCGTCCTCCACCGGTACTGTAGAGGGAAGAGGGAGAGAGACGTCAACCGTCAATTAAGCATTGGTGTGTTTTGTGGGTTTACATCAGCAGCAACGTCTCCTGCCCTGAAAACGGCTCCCGACTTTCATCTCTCTTGGTTCCAGCTGAATTCGTTCGTCATGAAGCCCAGTAGAACATTCAGGTGCTCAGAGGTCAACTGGCAGCTGCCTGAAAAGTCTCCACTGGCTGCATTAACAGTCTCAGGACGGCCGCGGTCCAGCCACCTCAGAGGATGTCACACTAACTTTGCTACCGAGGTCCATGATTCATTTTTATCAAAAGTGCAACAGCAGTTTTAAATAATTATTTGGAAACCACATCACTCAACCAATGTGCTCAGCAGCATTTGTAACACCTTGTAAAGGGAATTTTCTGGATTCGGATGTCAAGATTTGAGAGCAAATTTAAAAAGAAAAGGTTTTCCTCATGCACACCTTCCTCAACGTCGTGTTTTTTTTTGTTTTTGCTTTGGCATCAGAAACTAACATCAAGGTGAGAAAGAAAAAATACATTTTACATCAGTGCTGTCAGATGCATCTTTGGACTAAAATACATAAATACCATAAACCTCATTACTGCACAACTAGTGCCAGCAAACCCAGGAAATGCAGAGCAGGTGGAGGCTCAGGTGAGAGCGAGGTCAAGGCAACTAAGTAACTTTCAGATTTTATGTGAAAACATGAGACACGTCCAGTCGTTTATTGAAACTACTGTGTGAAGAAGTGTAAATAAATACTGCAAACATCTGATTAAAACCACAGCGTTTCATTTGCAGGTCAGTCTTCAGTCCTCCTGTTGTGCTCATATTTATACTTAATGTTAGGATTTTATTGTCTCTTCTGTCTGTTTTTCCATTTAAAAAGGTTGCCACTTTACTCTTTCACAACAGCCAGAAATCTCCTCTTCTTCTTTTTTCTTTGCCAGTATCAGTATATCATCATCAGTATATCCATATCCCTCCTCTTTACATGTCCAAACCATCTCAGTCTATCGTCTACATCGTCTCCGAGCCATCCAACCCTGGCTGTTCCTCTGATGCACTCGTCTTTAATCTACTCCAACCTTGTCACTCCCAAACAAAATCATAAAGAAATTCCCATTAGCTGCTGTTGTAAAGTCACTGGTACTTGAATCTGCACTAATGTTTTCTGTTTCATGATTAGAAAAGACAAACTATGACAAATACAGCTTAATTACATTGCTCAGCGGGGCAGGAATGATAACTAAAGTTTTAATAAGCGTTACCAAGGACAGTTAGTGTTTGGATGTCTTTCACAGAACTAATGTTTACATGGTTCTTCCAGATTTAAATGGGAGATAAAAGCTCATCAACTTTATGCAATTTCTGATCTAAATTTGTGGACATGGTTTATTTGTCATCATAATTTTGACAAAGTTGAAAACACATTATTTCAGATAAGATATGCAACATGTGAGTTTTGTGTTTGTGGAGACAAACAGCAGCAACGTTTTTCCTCTTTAAATGAAACCTCTCTGTCTTACACCAAAGAAACTGCACAGACAGATTAAGTGTGCTGCTTCCTGCTCTCCTCTAAACGAGACATGTGCTCAGCATTTAAAGATCCATCACGCACCAACCTCCAGGACATGTGAAAAGCAGAAAAATAATCCATTTTCATCCGCTTCTGATTGAAACATCATCTCTCTCCTTGTTGCTGGTTTTACAGAGTCTGTGAATGGGGTTGATCAGCAAGAGAAGCCCCGTTTAGTCAGAAGCAGGGTATGCTCATATCCCTGTCTTTCCCATTTACCAGGACCGGAGACAGCGACTGTCATGGGGAATGACGCCCTCTAAGGTTTATGTATCAATAGTAAAATGAGGTGAATGCAGTGTTTTATACTGTGAGACAAAAATTAAACCAAGTTCAGAAACATTGTGTTGAACAGCTAACACTTACTGCTTCCATGGGAAATAAAACGTTAAAAGCAGCCAAAAGCAGGTGACACTAATCAAATGCAATGTAGTAATTGATCACATCAACAAGTTTCAGAAATGTGTTTGTCTGGATTGTTCAGGTGCGTGCTTGAAGCAGTCGTTGCTGCCCGTCACTCTGGGTGGGTTTTAGGTGTTATTTCTAAAACATATGGAATCAATCATTCTACAAAAACAAGTTATCATTACCAGCCGGAAATCACTGAAGACTGTTGCCAAGGGTGAATGTCTCGCCAAGGTTAAGGTCAGACCATGTAATGTCCAGAGAGAGTGTGAAAGACCCGGGAGCACCTCAGGCTCTACCCAAGGTCCCACGGGCATGGAGGTGTGGTCCAAGCAGGAGCACCGTGGCAATTTACACAGGACGGACAAGAACAGCCCCCCCAGTGACTGTGACTTGGTCAAGCTTCAGAATATATGATCACGTTAATATCAGAAGAGAACTACGTTACGTTCTACCATCAAGAGCTGAAGCTGGCGCTGCCTAACTGGCTCTCCGTGAAACCTATTGATCTTGGTTTTAAATAGAAATTCATAGAAATAATGAGCAGGTAGTGATTCACAAGATGCTGATTTTTACAGATTTCCAAGACTACTGTGATCATAAAGGACTATTTCTTCCTCAAAGCAACAATTTCAAAAGCCACTGAGAAGCCACAGTGTGGCTAGAAAGGACCAACTAATCAATGCTTGTCTGATTGGTCCACTGAACTGTGACAGAGGCTGCTGATTGGATGAGCACCAGTGATGTGCCTGAGGCAGTGTTTGGCGAGTGCGCCGTATCACTGTTAGGAACTTCCCAGTGATCTCCTTTCAATAGATTTTGCAGTAGCTGTTTCCCTCCCTCATTATCAGCCTCATTTCTTCTGCTCAGATGGCACTTGTGTGAAGCTGAGCGGCGTCGGTGCAGCCGTGCAACCACACTAACTTGTTGGTTTAGACAAATCTGTGATGTCATTTATTAATAATCAGAGACATAATTTATCGTGTTCTTGAAAAGGTGGACAGAAAATGTATTATTATTAAAAGAATGATAAAAGCCTGGAAGTCGATGCATTTTTAAAAAGGGTCAGACATTTAACTCAAAATCAGAGACTAAAAGTAGATAAATATTGACTTAAGAACGCTGCATGAGGGCATGTGCCACACTTACAGGCAGTGGACCACGGTCCTCCCGTCCCCTCCGTCATACTGCTCCTGCCACTTCGCCAACCTTCTGACCAATTGGAGGATGGAGCGTTTGGAAAGAGGTGTGTCCCTGTAGGCGGGCCAGCCAATGAACTGGAAGTGCTGAACCAGGCGGTAACCATCCTGCGGCTGAAAGAGATGTCATCACTGTCATCACAACAACCAACATCATGCAGTAATTATGTTTTTTTTATATATATATATATATATATATATATATATATATATATATTATTAGTGACATCATCAGTGACTCAGAGAGTTAATGCTCAAAATTGAGTCCAATATTGAACAATGAGTACCTGTTTTTCCCTTTTAGAAAATAAGTATGCATCTAAAGAACCTGAAGCTGGAAAAGAAGTTAGAAAGATGGAGAAACTACAGGCAGAAACGTCCATCTTTTTCAGCTTTAGTCTCATGTTTAGTTGGGGCGTAACTGTCTCGACTGGCAAAAATGTGCTTTTGCTTGTGTATTCACACCCAAGGCACCTTGTGAGCGTTCAAAGGCTTTTTGTGCTCCAATTAGTTCTTGTATTTTGAATAAATGTCATTTCAAAAGAAATGTGATTGGATTCAACTCATAGCTCATGATGTTGAATTTAATTTCATGGCAGAGATGTGGTGTTTTCAGTCGCCTGGCCCAGGGCAGTTGGCATCTACCCCGCGCAACACCAAAACCCGCCATCGCTGTCAGACTGATTTACTCTTGTGTTTGGCACACTTGCATATGCACACTGACATTTACAAACAAAACCAAACAAACACAGCAATATCATTCCTTCCTCCGCTTCCCTCCCTGTGTTTCCAGCACTGCTGCCTTGCCATCCTTCCTGCTCTTTCTTTTACCCTCATTTATTCATATTTCCAAATATGGAGCCCGTCCCGGTGGTCATCCATTTGGACAGAGCACCAGTCCATCACAGAGAGAAGATAATCACAGTCAACAATCAACTGAACGTGTTTGGACTGTTGTAGAAAGTGGGCTTACCCAGAAAACCCCAGACAACAAAAACATGCACTTCCTGCAGAGTGTTTTTCTCGTTTCCACACAGAAAGGCGGAGGCCTGGGATTCAAACTAGGAACCTTTGTGCTGGAAGGTGACAGATCTAGCCACGATCACATGTTTTTTTCTTTACTGATTTCTTTCCATATTACTTTTCTTTCCCCTCTTGAGTGTCTTTGTCTTCCTGAAATTTACATATTTCAAATTCTCCTACTCAGACCTTTTCTCTTTTCCACCCTTTCACCGTTTCCTTCCTCATTTGATGACTTGGCGCTTGGTGGTACAGACTTCTAGGTTGGAGCTACTTTCACAGTGAGATGTGCTGTTATGGCAATGATATGAGCCATTTCACACTACACTGGTGATGTGTTGGAGAGAGAGAGAGAGCGACAGGGAGAATATAGAGTCGTGGTGGGGGAGAATTCACTAAGCGCTATAGGAGCTCGCAGCTGATAGGGCGCCACTAGAGTTGTACTGTCATGGATGGGTGAGAAAATGAGATGAGAGGGGCGGAACATGAAGAGGCGAGGAGGAAGGAGAGGAAAGAAAGGTGAGACAAGGGGAAGAAGTGAACAGAAAGCAAAGTTCTCATCGTCAGAGTTTTACTTTATGAAAGGAAAAGCCCTGAGAATACACAAACACAACGAGCACTGTGTTAAATCTGTGATGAATGGCTTTAAACTATAATAGATTGATTATTTTTAACAGGCTAGGCCAGAGACAATAAACTACAACCATAAACCATATGGGCGTTCACTGTCCTTGCACAAAGCCTTGAACTGAAACCTGCACTGATCCTCCTCAACCAAACACTTCCCTCGGCTCATAACCGTCACATTTTACTGAATGTCATCTCATAAAAAACAATATTCTAAAACCAACGGAGGTGAACTAGGCAGGAGCTGTCTTCACACCTGACAGCCTACAGGAATCCCTCCAAAGCAGTTATACCCACAAGACATCTACTTCTAAAACCTGTAATCTGATGATTGTACCTAACACAAAGTACTACGGGCTGATGAAAACTTTGAATACCCTGGCCATGTTGCAGATCCTGAAGATGCGGTTGATGATGTCTTCGTCGATGTCTGCTGATATGAACTCCACTTGAATCGGTCCATAGCAACAGGAGTTTTTCTCTGGCCAGTACTGCATACACAACTAGAGAAAACAATGGCAACCAATGATGAGGAGAAAGAGGAAGAGAGTAGCACTAGAGTGATCAGACACACTCAAACATCCGAGTAGCATCTCTTCAAGTCTGACTTACGTTCATAGATTACATGTTTTGCAGCAAAAATGTGTTTCAATGGCTCTCAACGTCTGTAGCATCTGCTAACTTTGAAGTGTACAAAGCAAATCCATATTGGGTTTAGTGTTCACGCTGACTGGGCCTACTTAAAGACTGTTCAGTATGATCCAGAACATTTCTGCTCCGTCATCGTTAACTGTCAGTGCCTGGCCTTGTTCGTAGACGTGTGCTTGTACCTGTGCTGCATCCATCTCGTTGAGCATCACGATCGAGGAGCAGTTGTAGTCGAACACCAGTCTCCAGAAGTCCCCCATGGTGTTTGGCAAGGGATGCTGGGTAACAATGAAGGCTGCTGGCTGTTTGTGGCTCTGGAGCGTTAAGATGGGCCAGCAATAAATAACACAAATGTGAGTAAAAGTAACAATGCCAATCCATCCTGGGATCTCAGCAGAACTTTGGTACACAGACAATATAGGAGCATAACGTAAACCTACGTCCATTAATGCAGCATTGATGTAATTGGAGCTCTCCCCATCCACGGATATGAGGAACGGCAGGCACCGGTCTGCTGGTAGAACGTCCATGCTACGGTTCTTATCATGGTTCCGGGGAAGCAGACCCACGCTGCAGTCCTCTGGACGGACTCTCGGGGTCACTATGTTCAGAGTCTGATATTTAAGATACAACACACACACAAAATAACAAAAAAAATTAAACCTGCTTTGACTTCACTCCTCCAACGGTAGCACAACGGAGACCGGACTGATGTTACACCGGGCAAAAGCAAACCCCTTATTGCAGATTTGTTGAGGCGTAATGACAACGCTGTGTTTGTACACTCACCTGGAACTCGTCTTTTATCTGGCTGGAGTTGGTCTGTGGGTCTAGCCTGCTGATGTTGTAGTAAATGGCTCTGAACTCACACACGGGTATGGCTGTATTCCCACACAGACACGCTTCCAAGATGGCATCGTGGACAAACACATACTGCTCCTGCAGCACCAGCAAAAACGGGTCAACCTCAGCCACCACAAGTACCACAACCCTCTGTCTGCATGCTGCAGTTCAGTCTGGAACCTGCCTGTTCATTGGATTGAGGAGCAGCCACACCTCTTTAAGAAAGGAAGTGGTTGCAGTTAGGTGCATTTTCAAACCTGCATCAAATTCAAACACTCCACTAGGAGCACAACTGCTGCTGGCTTTGTGCAAGCAAATAAAGAATTAGTATGCAGGTGCCCTAATGGCAGCCGGGATACGAGTTAAAAGGACACAGGACTTTGCATAGGCAGTTCCAGTTTTTCAGATAATGTCCGTTCTTTGTGACCAAACCTGCAAGCTTTCTGGCAAAAGCACCACAGTGTGTCCTTATGTATCCCTCTGTTTTATGCAGCGTCAATTCAAGTTTTATTTACAAGCCGACATGTGTTGCCTGCTGCCTCTTGCATTTCCACTTTGCCTCTATCGTTGTCGCTCAGCCTCACTCTCTGCTGAATGTTAATTGTTGCCCTTCGAGCGGTGAGGAGAGTTTAAAAGCATCAGTAAAATGACCTCTCCTGGCCATTACCTACTCCAGTGACACACACTTGCGCATACTCATGAACCCACACAAACTAACAAGCATTCAGTGACACACAGACACACACTTCTTTCCCTTGTGCCTTTTAAAAGATTAATTGCTTTGTGTTGTGTGGAGCAGGATTATAATAGCGGCAAGCGGCTTCAACGCTGACACAAATTGCTCCCACACATATTCAAAAGGCAGGGCAGCATTTAGCTGGGTTTCAAGAGACATAAAACTACACTGCACGCACGCACACACACACTCACAAGTCTAGCTTTCTCCTGGTGCTGTCATAAAAAAACACTCCAATGATGCCCCGGCTTAGGTTCCTGAACCTAGCACTTCTAAAGCCCATTCAAAAGTCAATTTCAGGCTCCAAGCATGATCTGTCAGTCTGAAAATGAGTCTGTTTTTTAAATGCTGGAAAAGTTAGTTCTTTGGAAATGCAAGGTTTTTCATCAGAAGCGCAAATGAAAAGCAGAGGCTGGATGGATTTGGTCGGCTTAAGTTAGCTTAGAGAAGAACTGAACACTTCTGTTCCAGACTGAAACCGCCAAACATTTGAAGACGCAGAGTCTGTAAAAATGATTGATAGTGCAAAATTAGAACGAATTAGGACTCTTTGTAAAAACCTTAAGTAACCCTGTCACGGAAACGGACCCGATGACTTTTAGAAACAACCGACTCAGATGGTCATATGGAAATCAAGTTGTCGACCTCACATGAGATTTGTGATTGGTTCGTGATTAAAGCTGGGCTGACCTGTACATAAGTACAGCCGCCACGTTGGTACCGTTACCTCTGTAGGTTATATTATTTGCTGCAGAAATCACAAATTAGTACAAAACTTTAGTCCCTAGAAGAGTAATGCCAAAGCTGGTGGTTAAGGTTGGGTTTAGAGTGCTGGGATCACATCGTACGCTTCCGAAGCCAAGAATGTATTACATTTATATAGATTCTGAGGCTTGTTCTTCCCTGGGCATTATAATTTTGATCATGTGATGGTTCTTGTCTGTGCTTTGGTCCACTTGCCTCCGTCTGCACCATGTTGACCCGCTGTGACCTCAGCTCTCGGATGCAGTTGAAAATGTCCACCACTCCTTCATTCTCCGCCATGTCCAGCATGATGTCAACAGCAATGAAGCAACCTGTCCTCCCCGCACCGGCGCTGCACAAGAACAAACCACCAATACATAACTAAATAAATCATTTAAAAAAAGTAAAACAGGGTTAATGCAGAGCTATCCAATAATAATTGCAACCACTTGCACTGCGGAGCAGCTGAGTTTTTCTGGAGTTCTCAGGATCCCAACCATTACACTCAGTCGTGCCAAGCTCCAAGTGTTTCATCCACTCTGATGTTGTAGTACAAGACTGCAAGACCCCCATCAGCCTCCTGTGGAGGTAGACTCCACGATGGGTTATAGTCCCACAACAGCTGAACTTTAAAAGTCTGCATGTCAGAGGTAAGATTGCATATATCTGAGAGGGAAGAAAACTGCACTTTTATCTTGCAATAGCTGAGTCAGAGTTATAGTCTCTATCCCTGGAGCTGAAAACTCCATTTATTTCATTTGAAGGCATATCTTAAAGAAACACACCTCTGGTGGCTTTCAGAGTAAAAGTCTTAAAAGCTGAAAACATCAGTGGTGTAGACATTAACATGTTCAAGTCAACATCTAACATCTAACAGAATAGTCTGTTGTTTTGTTGACTGTTGGTAGAAAGTCCAACCTTTGCTGTAGACAATAATCACTCACTCATCAAACAATTATGAGTACTGACAGCTGCTACAAACATTACATGCTCTTTTTTTAATCCGAACTTTCAGTCAGAAAACCTTTAAGAGCTCAGTTATTGTCAGCTAGAAAAACAATGTGAGGACACACGCATAGATGTTAATATGCCATGTCATGTGTTGAGGCGATACATCAACACCTGGAAGGAAGAGAAAGATGGAGAGGCAGAGCAGCAGATGGGAGGATGGACTGAATGTGCAGAGGAGAGAAGGATGAAGGGATGTGAAGAGGTCTGTGGCCACAAGCAATGGCTGTGGGCGAGAGAGGGTAAAAGAGGCACGGATGGAGGGATGGAGAGGGCATGAGACAATGAGGCGCGGAGGGATGGAGAAGAGGCGAGGAACCCATCTTTCATTTAGTGATCCCTCTAACAGTTTGCAGAGACAGCGAGAGAGAGAAAAGAAAGAGAAAGAGAGATAAGAGCAGAGAAGGAAGGAGAGGAAAGGAGGGGGCGCCTCGGCAGATTACCTGTCAACGGTTGTGATTAATGTTGAGACTAGAATACTGCTGGGCTTGTGTGCGTGTGTGTGCGTGTGTGTGCGTGTGTGAGTGTTTGTAAGCCTCATGACACAAGCCGGTGGCGTCAGAGTGGCCTCAGAAATTGGAAGTGACTGCCATAACTTCCAGTCTGTCTGTCCACATACTTCAGCCACGGCTGTCCGTTCACGTGCCACCTCATTTGTTTGTCCGCAGGTTTCCTTCCACTCTTTCGTCTTTTAATTTGCCCAGGAAGTGTGCGTGTTTTCCCCACTTTTCCATCATGAAAGACGAACCCCTCAGTTTCAGGCATCACATATTTGATAAAAAAACAGATGTCTAACAGCTCAATAAACACTTCAAACTGTGTTTTGTTGTTGTCTTTTAATATTTTTACCCACTTTCAAATTAAGTCAAGGAAGTCTTTTGTATGAGAAGAACATATAAAGCCCTTGTCAGTTACGTAAGGCCAATTAAGCTTTTACAATGATGTTGCGCAACTTTCTGTGCTATTTGCTTCAGGTTAATGAGACAACAACCAGGGTGTGACAGATTTTCCTGGATTTTTCGACTTGTGCCCCATTTTCAGAAACAATTACAATGTCAACCTGTCAGCTGCAAATACAAGTACTTTTATTAGCACAAAATAAGATTAGTGTGAATGTAACTTAGTAGTTATCCTTTTGGGGGTTGGTGAAATGATGGATGTTTGTCTGAACCGAGCTCGGACCGTGTAGGAGTGAGGAATTCTGTTCCCATCCTCTGTTTGGATCTCCGTGTTGCATTGAGGTGGATCAGCACAGAATCATCAAATTTTGATGCTCATGACATGATGAGAAATCTATTTCAAGCCTCCTTCAAGAGCTAAAGAACAGAACATGGAGGTTAAATATACGGTCGCCATGGGGACTCAACACTGCCAACACTGTCTCTTCCTTTACTCCTGGTGGCAGCGAGGTGGAAGGTGAATTTCTTTTTTCCATTGTCTACTTTTTAAAGGTCAGCACCATCAATGTAATTCATGGACATGAGACAAATATATGTGAGAGTGTAAGAAAGAAAAGGGTTATTGGTACTGACAACTTGTGCTGTCATCTTAACTTGTAAAGAAAAGGTGAAAAAGAGAAGAGAAGACTCGAGGAGAAGCCGACAGGCTAACAAATGATGTTTTTAATTTTGAACTGGTGATGTGATTTATCTCAAACTGCTTGCTTTTATCACTGTGGTCCATGTTTCTCCAAACTCTGGTTTGTGTCACATTTGTGTTATCAGCCTCTAGACAGAAACACTTGGCTGCATTTTTGAGGTCATGCATAAAAACTAAACACATGTACAGCACTCAGATTGTGATGATGGATTATTACAGCACAACAGGAGACATATTACGACATTTTTCTTATAGTTTACACAACTCCCTGACCTCCTAATGAAACGCCTTAAAAATGCCTCAGGAATTTTATATTAAAAACAAACAAACAAATAAAAAAGGAAAATTTAAACTATGTTTTTACACCTCCGTTTATTGCAGCCAGTTTTAGGGGTTGACGTTTCCTTCTGAACTCTCTCTTGGTATGTCTCTGAATTATTAAGTTGTTAGTCACTTCAAACATCCACTTACATGAAACCATTACTATTTATTAACTTACAAACTTCCTGATATTTGCTGAACTATAAAATAAATAGAAAGCGTAAGTCGTTCATTTGTCATCCTTGTTGGCTCTGACTAAGCCAAACCTGAGGTCCATAAACGGAGCAGCTCCGTCTGTCAGCCACTGAGCAACAGCATCACAGAAGAAAGAGCATCCGCTGAGCCGAAGCCTGGTGGTGTTTGTACATGTCCTCCTACCTGCAGTGTGCCACTATGGGCCCGGCATCCGGAGGGTTGAGGAACTTGACCTGCCGTATGAACCCCAGAAGTCCTGTGGCGTAGCAGGGAACGCCGTGGTCGGGCCAACTGGTGAAATGGAACTGACGTAGTTCACGCATCTCATGATGGCCCTTCTGAAACACAAGAGGACACAGTTTGTGAAGTTATATGTCTTGTTATGGCAACTGAAAGAATGTGAAAAGTGCTGGGCATTTTATTTCTGATGATGACAGATGCATGAATACAACAAAGCTTTTCACAGCTCTTTTGGGGAAGACTGACGAGAAGAAATATCACGGTTCAGGGCCCTAATTTACAGCAGGGATTTCAGGAGTGCAGGGGCCTTGATGCGTCTTTGGCTTCAGATGGAAAATCAATCAGTCTTGAGGATGTCAAGATGGTGCTCTGGGCTACTTCTGGGAATGAGAGGCAGGAAGACTTATCGTGGCTCATTTGCCTAATTTACAGGGGAGATTTGAGGAAACTGAAGGCCACTCAAGCTCCATAAAAAAGATTAATTGATTTCACAAATCTCATGATGGCTCTTCTGGGAGAGACTTACAGGCAGAAATGCCACAGTCCAGTTCAGCTGCACAATTTACAAGGAGATTCACACACAATTCTAACTCCCCTTTTCTCTGTGAGGTACTTAAAGGTAAAAAAATGACCCAAATATAACTCAAGGAAAGAAACCAGACACAGTACTAATGCAGGAAAACTGACGTGGGAATTCCAACTCGGCAGAGATGGAAACGGAAGGACTTGCACAGATGCCACAGTTAACGGTCTACATTTTCAGTGATAAAAACACCTTGGGTTGATAGAGAAAGCTGAGCCACAGAGGAAGGTGACATTCTTCCTTTTATGAACCTGCTTTATATGCTGTTTGGTGGCAGTGTGCTATTTTGACAAAGTATACCACCTTGTTGAATTCACACAACTGTTTTGACAGCCTGAAGGCCTAAAGAACACACACACACACACACACACACATTATATATATATATATATATATATATATATATATATATATATATATATATATATATATATATATATATATATATATATATATATATATATATATATATATATATATATATATATGTGTGTGTGTGTGTGTTGTTGTTTATTAAAGTCACTTGTTTGCAAACTGGAATACTGAAATTTAATTCTTTTTGATTTTTGATTCATAATTGCAGTTCAATCTATGCTTTTAACAGCTTTTTTGGAAGCGCCTGGTGCATGTTTTTAATGGTTTCCAACCAATTATTACATAGAAAATGCCCCAATCAATAACCACAAAGCGTGTTTCTTGCCTGTAAAATATGGTGTCTCTCAGAGGTCAGTTTTAGGTCCACTTTAGTTTTTATCTGACATTGTTCTTTTGGCCTATCTTATCCACAGACAGAGTTAATGTGTCAAAATAGAGTATTTTTATTAATCCCCACTGATCAGAGCTGTATTTACCTGTTAGAGCTTGTGCTCTTAAGAAATTATTCTTCATTTGTTTTAAAATTGATAAAAAAAAGTTAGACAAACTAGAAGATTAAGTTCCATTTAGTCCAAAATGCCAGTGAGTGTCCCTGTTGCTTTAATAATTCAACACAATTGATTTGCTAAAACTCATTTACTAAAAGAGACTTAAATTTCCTCCTCAGTTCAGTTTACTTTCTAAGAAGAAAACTGCGATGAAACTGTTATTACATCTCCCAGTCTGTCTCTGGTATACACAAGGCTGTAGTAGATTATTTGTTTTGACAGAGTGCCTGATGATACCTGAGAAGAAGGGATAAGGCCAGAGGGAAAGGTCAGGAAAACAAAACTGGGGGAGAAAGAGATGAGCTTCAGCAGAAGATACTGAGGGAGAGGAAGATTGGTGGAGCAGGGAGGCAAGAGAGAGAAAAGAGAGGACAAAAAAGTGGGAGCAGAGAAAGATTTAACACTCAGAAAACCATAAGGTGGTTTCATGAGTTGACTTCCCATTGAGTCGATGTTGAAATTGCTTCTCTAAATCGATAGATGTCAGATCGACAGCCAGTGCTTCAAATTCATGTTAAGTTAGTTAAAAAAAGACAACATCAGGATGCTGAGGCGGTAATGAGCATGTTGAAACCCATCCCACTGCGAAAGAGGAAGGTTATTACTGCTGCTGACTTTCAGGTTTGTGTTTAAAATACATCCATTTAATCAATCTTCAATATTTTTTTTTCTTTCCAACAAACAAAGAGAGCTTGTCAAAGCGTGATCTCCTCATATCTAGTAGATCTCATGCCTGGATGAAAATACAGGCACAAACCTCTGTGACTACCTTTTGGTTGGGCTGCTTTTCACATCAACGATCAGCCAACCTGTTCTTTATTCTCTAGGTATCCCGGAGCGATCTGTAATGACTACATCAGACAAGCGTCAGCATTTTCCTCAGGGTCACTCTGACAAAATGCACAGTCTCTTTGAACTCAAAGCTAAGCATGTGGGCGCATAGTTATTCTGTTTGGGCTCTTTATTAACACAAGGTCATGCTCATATTCGGTAGAATTGTTCTAGGTAGTGTAAAGAGCAAATTAAAATGTTTCAATATCCTCCGTGTAATGATTCCATGAGTCCAACCCATGCAAAAGAAACAAGTTTTCTCAGTTGAAGTTGAGGACGTAGGAGAAAGTCAAGCTGGAAAAAGAATCTAAACAGTGGCTGAAAAGTTAAGTCACTGAAATCAACAAATGGACAAACCTATTATTATTATCAACCTTTTTTCTTCTCATTCAGGAATTTAGTTGTCATTCGATTTTTGGTGAAATAAACTGCACTCATGTTCCTATTAGCAGTTACTGTAAAACAGTTTTCAAGTTATTAGTTAAAGACTGAGGATTGATAAAACTGTGTTATGTGTTGTACTGGACTGTATTTGTCAGCCCGCATTAAACACAGGACTGCGGGTTCATGTGCACTTCATTCACTTCCCTTCGGGGGTTAATAACGTATTTTTTGAATTTGGGCTTTTTCCACTCAGACTTTTCATCGACAGGTAAAATGGTGTTTTTTCCAACTTCGTGCATTAAAAGCACCTTTGATGCTGGATTCAGGACGCTGCCTGGTGTCATCATAGCATTACTGCGTCCACTTGAAAAGCATCATTCAGTTGGTTGCACAGTTGTTGACTGCAGCATTTCAAGAGATATGTTTTTTTTGTTTGATTATTTCATAAACCACACACGCTCGTCCATGCGACACACTTCCTCGTGTAGCAGCAGTCTTTGATTTACCTTATCTTTAAATGTGTGATGATTTCGTACATGTCCAAAATCACGTTGGGAACCATCGTTTGTGATGTCGCCCTTTGCTCAGGTCCAGGTTCTGCAGTGTTACGTACAGGAACCATCTGTCCTGTCTGTGTTTTACAGCTTCAAAGCTGTGTTTGATGGCTCGCAGACGTGTCCGCAGCCGGATCCTCATCTGTACATCTTATCTCTGCTCTGGCATACAGTTGTTTGATTTCTTTAGATCCAAGCACCTTTGACTGAATTGCTCTGCTGTTGTTTTGGATTTTGTCCAACCAATGGCTACGCCAGGTCACAGTTTGATATTGATTTAAAAAACAAAGCAGAGATCTCTTAGTTTAGGTTCCGTAGAAATTCTTCTCCCCAGTGACTCATGTGACAACCACTTCTGTTAACCTGAGTTCAACGCTACAGAAAACAGGAAGGACACAGACAAACTATTGTTGCAATCTGCTTCGTTTGTACTGTCTGTTTTGCAAAATTTCTAGTCTTGCAGATAAATTGGCACTGAAATGCATATTTTGCATGCAATGGAAGAGCAGCAAATTTCTTTCACCCACAGCTTCTGTTTGTGACTGATTCTGACACAAACATAAACCACCTTTTGTGATCATCCTCTCTTTTTGCTCCTGCATCTCTCCTTCACTCTTCGCTCTCTCGCAGACACATTTGCATTTTTCCTTCGAGTCTCTGTCAGCTTCTCTTACTCACAGCTCGGTTAATCTCCTTGGATGTGCCATTGCTGAATGTTGTCATTAAGTTTTCCTGTTGTCATTAGTCACTGCAACTAGAACTATTTAATTATGGAGCAGAACCTGTAAAGTCATTCTCTGCAACTCTGTGCTGCTTTTTCTTCGTTTTCTACTCACATGCGTAACAGAAGGAACTGTAGTTCAAAGATGAAGACTTCTAAAGCAGTGAGTGTGTGTTTCTATGTATTAATGCATACTGGAATATGTGACAGGCATTCCGAAGTGAGCCTTCCTTTGGAAGTTACTGCACACACACATGCAGAGGTGCTATGGATTAATGGCTCGCAAATGCGCTGACGGCAAGGACTCGAGGACTTGTCTTCATAAGCTGCTTTCACATGAGTGAAGGGGGAAGGAGACGCAGGGCGGAGAGTGAGGCACTGAAAGAGCAGCGAAAACACGACAGAACTCAAATGAGAATTAAATTTGACATATTTTGTGAGAGATTTGAATAATCAGGAATAATTTATGACCTTGCGGTCAAGTAGCAATATTTCCTGGTGGTGTGTTAATTACTCTGCATAACTCATAAGTGCTTCTGCTGCATCTATCAGCTTAATTTTATTTATTCACTCAAATGGCATCGTTCTGTACTTTGATGTTTGGCAGATAAATGTAGTCGACTGTGTCTTGTTTCACCGCAGCTTTATTGTGTGTAGACTAAAGCTGTCCTGCCAGTCGAACTATAAAACGCTGTTTATTTTGACCTACACTGGGTGATAGATGCTGTAATAACCTTTGACCCTGCTGGGTTTAAAGTTGATGAAGATCATTGACTGTTGTTGTTGCTTGTGCTAACTGTATTAGCATCCACGGATCGACCGTGAAGACTCAACAGATTTGTTGCTCACTGGGTTTTGGCCTAATTTTCTTCTTTCTTCTTAGATTTGATGATGTCTGATCAGAACTGGGTGTAAAGTTGTGGACCAGTGGGGCAAAGGCCCTTTTCACTCCCCTGAGCAGGTGATTCAGCGGCTGGGCCGGCTGCTAACGCGGTTGAAATGACGCTTCGCTGCTATAGTAACAGCGAAGACCAACTCTTTATTCTACTCCAACATTCATACACAAAACTATATGCTGTGTATTAACCGCTATTTACAGAGATCAGTTTATATAAAGATGCACTGTGGTGAAATGTAGACTGGCAGTATTACAAATATCTGGAAACAGTCATGTAGTTGCATCACTTCTCTTGTGAGTTTCTGCATGTGCTTCCCTGACTGGCCAAGCCCGTGTCGCATCGCCGTTACTGGACCACACCACAGAGGACAGTTCGCCGTGGACGTTGCTGGCCCCGGTATCGGCTGTTATGTGGCCAGCTCTGGATTGTGCTTTGGAAATCGATGGTTGGGCTGAGAGCCATTTCATCTGGCTGTGAAGTTTGTACTTTTGTGTTTGCAGTCACTGCAGAGCCGTCGAGAAGTCTGTCACTTCACTCATTTTGTCTCTACTAAAATTGTCTGCGCCTGGTTAACAAGGGCCAAAATCACACTTTCAAGTTTCAAATTAAGCAATAAGAAAAAACCTTAAATCCGTGGACACTAACATGTGTGTCGATGGAAATCCAGGTTTAGCTTTTACAACTGTGTTGAGTAACAAGCTGCAATGAGGGCATATGTGCCGTTTAAGAAGCATGAAAGAGTCCAATCCCCATCTGAGGCCTTCTGGTGAGTAATCTGTACACCAGGCTCACAACGTATTGACATGGTAGAATCTGTTTCACTGCCACATAACCACAGCACCAAGTTCATAACCCCTCAAACCGCCGGTAGAACTGACGTTCGAGAGGTTCCTGAATATGAAAATAACTCGCATTATGATCATATTGTTGTTAATATCATTTCAGGGATACCTGGAACGTCTGAATCTTATGCTTTATCACATCCAAAATCAAAGTATTAAGATGTAATATGTTTATTGTGGCGCTGCTGTTTGATGCCGTTTACCTTTTGGACAGTGAACGTTCGGATGACGTACTCCGCCAGTGGCTCGGTTTCTATCAGGGTCACCTTGATATCTCCGTACACCTCCGTCTCATCAGGCCAGTAACGAACACACTTCACCTGCAAAAGATGATTCACATCCACACTGTGTATTTAAATATGTATCACATGCCAGTTATTTTCACCGAGGGGCGTGAAGCGACAGATACAGCAGAGGTCAGAGCGATGACCATGAATAAAACAACAGGTAAGCGATATGCCGTTTGGCATCGCTTCTCTTGCATCGTAAATGGCTAATTGACATATATTTATTTTACAATTTAGAA